>VWZN01016595.1:138208-170089 GCA_013396955.1 Regulus satrapa
AATAGCAGGTTTTATAGTCACAGAAGGATTGTCAGTGTAGATAGATACATTAGAGATTATGAGATTGCCTCAGTGAGAAGTGGTCCCTGCAAGTTTCTTCTCTGAGCATAATTAATATATTCTTCAAGGCAAGTGTGCATAGGCTCATTTTAACTTGTTTTGCAGTGGAAGAGGAATTAAATGTCTGCTTAATCTGAAGCTCATGTTTAAGTGCTTTGTTGAATCAGGCTTTGTAATAACATTACAGTCTCTTCTAAATATTGTTTCTCTGTTCCTATGTTCCTGACTAGATTGAGCAATGTACTGTTTAATTATATCAGAGCCACTGAATATTGGCATTCAGCTCAACCCTAGGTAATGCTTCTGATTTCACTGTCCCCTTATCTAACAGATGTGACATCTTTACACTAGAGTATCTTATCCTCTAAGTAATAAGCCTCTGTTGTAATTAATTATATATGAAAAAGCAAGAGAACACAGCTCAAAAAGGTATTTTGCCAATAAAGCTGCTGAAAGAGCAGAACTGCATTTTTAAATCAACTTGAAATTAGGCTCAGAATTATGCAACTTCTCACTTATGGAGACACTTAATGGAAAGTGGAACAAATTTTTTAAGAGCATAGCTCTTTGGAAGTTTCATTTAAAACAGTGGAAAACACAGGTGTTGAAACTAAGCTGACTTGGAGGCCTGTCTTGCATTTTGACATCTTCTTTTGCAGGTGAACATGAATGCTGACCTGTCTTTGTGCAGTGAGTGGGAGCCAGATCAGAGAATAACCCCCATAAGCTGCATGAGGCTTTCATCTGAGAGATATCAGAAAAAGCATCACCCTTATCTGAAACTCAGGGAGGACTGGGTCCCTTCCTCTAGCAAGGATTTCCTGAGCTGTTCCTGAGCCCACAAAGGCTCAGGCTCAATGCAGAGAAGGATTTCATGAATCCTTCAGAATTAGGAAGGATTTCATGGGATGCTGGTAGAAAGAGTTACTGCCCTAAAGAACAGAGAGATTTGGAGGACAAATGAAGGAGATGAATATCACTCAAAAGAAGGGACAGGAATAAAAGTAACATAAACTTTTAAAGCTTAGTGTAGAATTTAGATGCACAATTATTTTTGTTGTAGGCTGAATATCGCAGGCTGTGTGCACAGCTGAGAGATGACACAGGAGTTATCTCTCCTATCTGCTATAAAACCCAGAAATTCCATCTTAATTCAGCTGCAGACATATTAGGTAGACTTCTCTAGGGTTGTGAAAAGGTCAGTACTACAGCAGTGAGGTCAAAACCCTTGACAACCTTCACCTCCACCAACTGAACAAGTTCTGAACACAGAGTAAGTGTTATTACTGTCTCGTTCCCCTAAACATTTCAGAAAACATTAAAAAATAAAAAAGAGGAGTCTCACAACTGTGCCTTTAAAACTAAACAGAGCAGAGAGTATAATAAAGGCAATATGAAAACAGGGTTTGCACCAGCAGCTTGACTCTAACCTGACTTTATCTGTTGATGAATTCAAATTTGCATTGTCCCCTTGATAAATTAAATCAGACTTTGATGAAGTACACAAATCAATCAATTTGTGTATTTCAGGTTTCTTGTATAAGCAATGTCAAACAAGATAATATGTCCAGGCCCACTGTGCTCTTTATAAATTCTTTAGCATGTTCCTGTTTGGAGTTATAAATTTTATGGGAATTGATGATTCGGAATAGATTCATCATTCATTTCACTACAAAAGAGAGCAGGGGGTAGATATGATAAATTTATAACTACAGGCATCAACATATTTTTAATGCTCTTGATCAATTGCTGCCCTCAGACTTCATCTGCAATGCAGGGGGGTGATGGTGCTTCACAAGCCTTGATAATACAACAGTGTTTAAATAAACAGTTTTGGGGTTTTCATAGACTTTACTAAGTACATTTTAAAATGCTGCAGTACTCTTAAAAAGCTGATGAAGACTGAATTTAAGCTGAAACAAGACTGCACAACCAGATTTGTACAATGATAAGTGTCTGGCATACTGTTCAATTGTGCTGTCCCAAATCATGTGGTAGTAATTTCTACTTTGAAAAATCTCTCTTGTAAATTAAGATTCTCTATGCCCAGATTATGGCTGGGTGAGAAGAAGTAACAAGTACACCACCAGACCTGATGTTGAGCTGTTTTCAGGTTTTTCATCATTTTACTACAATGGAATTCCATTTAATTCCAGAGGAATCCCCTCCTCTGCCAGTCTTCTGGAGGTGCTTTCAGAGATATTCTGCTTTCACATACATATCTTTATCCTAAAGGCTTGCGGTAATATTCACGTCTATATTCCAAATGACTCTTTTTAAAAGTGAATCCCTTTGTGTTTAAATCACTCCACTTCTTTTTCAGATTGCCCTGAGGGGGATATCTGTTACTGTTATTAGGACACAAGGTTCATTGAAGTGAACAGACATTAAAAGGCTTTGCATTAGCCCTTTCTCCCTTGAGATAACTATCTTACCTGCATTAGGCCATGTATGCTCCAGGCAATGAGAGATGATCTAAGGGTAGCAGAGGCACAGGAGATCATACAGTCTGGTTAGGAAAGTGGGACTAATTAGCCTTCTGCAGAAGCAGTGCAGAGCATTTCAGAGACAGCATCATGCAAGGGACCCTGTACCTCTCTGGGATGAGGTCTGTACCCCTGAGTAATGTTAACCAGTTGTATGGTGTGGATTATTTCTAGCTTTAGCATAACATTTGCACATCACACACCATTGCACACATCCAGGAGGTCTTCAGTGGCCCCTGCTACCAATAGGGTCTGTTTAATTCTCTGGAGCAAGGCCAGCAAGGTACAGAAAGGACTGAGTGTGCTAGGTCCTGTTTCTGAAGTAGAACTGTTTGGAAGGTGATAGGAAATGGCAAAAGTTTTCTTGGATAAATAGTCATCATTATAATTTTTGTTTGCCTCAATTAACATTATCATTTCAGAAGATATATTAGAGAGCATACTAGGCACACGGGTAAGGCTCAAGTTGTCTCTGATCACCAAAGCTAAAGTTTATTTTGGAGCAGTTTCAGTCCTGCTACATCAGCTGTACTCTGCCACGCCCTGTTATCAGAGATAGGTCTTTTTGAGGCCCCAATACTATGCTCATTATTGTGAGAGAGAGATGTGTGTTACTAGGAGTGGGTAGATACAGAGAAAAATATTTACATCTTCAATTGAGTTATCCCAAATTTCAGTGCTGTGGAGGTAAAAAAATGTTGCTCACATCAAATGACTTCTTAAAGATTGATCTGCAGTCTGTTCCTTTAGAAGAGTGAATGCATTACTTAGGTAAATGGCAGAGGAGATTGAAAACATTTAATTCTGTTACAAGAGCATTGTATCATACATCTTGTGTCTGCCTAAATTACACAAGTTTGAAAGGTGGATAGTTTCCCAAAAGGATAAGAATTAAATGCCTCTCTATTTTCTTCATCACAAGATCAGCCTTTAATTCACAGAATAACAGAAAATGTTGAATTGGAAGAGACCCATAAGGATCATTGAGTCCAACTCCTTACTCTGCAAAGGACATTCCCAATAGTCACATCATGTGCCTGAAAGCATTTTTCAAATTCTTCTTGAGCTCTGGCAGGCTTGATGCTGTGACCACTTTCCTGGGGAGTCTGTTCCAGTGCCCAACCACCCTCTGGGTGGAGGAACTTTTTTCTAATGTCCAACCTAAACCTCCCCTGACACAACTTTAGGCCATTTCTTTGAGTCCTGTCACTGTCACCACAGAGATCAGTGCCTGCTTCATCAGAACCAAAATAGAGATATTGGTGGCTATTCAAATTGTGGCTGTATCAAGTGCAACATTACAGGACTCAGAGACACTGAGAGTGGAGCAGGTGGTGTCTGAGCACAGAGCAGCCCTGAAAATGTTAAGTATTCTTTTTATTCAGCTTGTGATTCTACCCTATGCTGGTCACCTCAACTTCATTCACCAATGTTCTCTACTCCTAAAGATCTCCAACAGCATTTTCCCAAGAGGTGAGATATGGTCCAATAAGAGTAGGACATGAAGAATATGCCTGGGAAGGAGGAAAAAGACAGAGGGAAGAAAATCTTGGGTAGTTTTGGGGTTTTTTTTTGAAGAGAGCTTGTGTCATATCCCGCAGTCTGCAGAGACATCTTGCTCATTTCCATGCTTTCATCTACATAAATTAATTCAGGCTACATCTGGATTCCAAAATTTTAGGAACACATCTAGTATTCTGTGGTGCTAATTCTTTATTTTGTTTTGCTTTTATTTGCAGTGAAATTAAAACTCAGCAAAGTGTAGAAGCAATTCCTTGCACTCTTCATTTGTGACATTTGCCTTTTTGGCTGACACGGGAGATTGAAATAGAGATGCTAAGCTTTGTGCTGAGGAATGTGGTGTTAAAGAACAGCTAAGATCCTCTGGGGTTCAGTGTTGTGGAGACAGAATTTGTAATATGTCAGTACTGGGTTTCATAGTCATTAGTGTTTGTTTGCAGTGATATTATACTGCCCAATTTTTTAACCTTGTTAAATGTTTCTCAAGTTTCAAGGAATTTTCTTTCATCAAAGCACAAGAATTTTTCACCCTCTATAAATGGTAGCTGAGTCTATGATCTATGGAAGCACAGATTTTAAGTTTGTTCCTGCTGGTCTCCTAAGTGGCACAACACATAGAACATCATCTGATAATTCTTACATAAAAATTTACACTTGGCCTAGAAGAACATGTGTCAATAATGTTTCACTGTGGGATAAAAATCTGAATTGTGGAGGAATCACAGTATTTTCCCCAATATTTAGGGGAAATTTTGATCAAAATTGATAAAACTGAATGTTGCAGATGTCTCATTTCACTTTGAAAATGTTATGGTTCATGCAACCTCCTTAAAAATATGTGTATTGCTAAGCACTGTGTAGTAAGAGGAATGTTAAACATGTCAGATTGATATTTAGCTATTCTTCATACAATCCAGTAAAGTTTGAGGGTACTATAGCAGAAAGTGAAATTGGCAGAAGAACCCCTAATTGTTATTAAGGAAGTCATTTTTTTCAAGAGATTTTTAGACACTATTTGATCTTTTAACTTCTGTCATTAGTTAGTAGATGACCAGAAACATTAACCTGTGAGGCTGATATATTCTCATATATGTGTCCTGGCTAGGACACAATTATTCACTGGTCAAAGGCATGCAAATTATTCCAACAAAAATATGAATGAACTACTCTGAGGCTGTATAATAAATGATTTTTTAAAAAGGAGGAATAAGATTAGAATGTTTCTATAGAAAATAACAAGCCATTTCCTTAGTATGCAAAGCATTTATTTTTATGCAAGCTGTGTTTGTGTGGTTTCTCTGGACAGGAATTCAAAGCAGCTGTGCTTTTCTATTTGAATTCCTCCATAGGTTATAATGAAGCATGCTCCCAAACTACTGAACAGCATTTAAGGCTCTATTTTTAATCTTGCCATTCTTATCTTGTTCCAAACTGCCCAAGTTTTCTGTCTCATGGATATTAAGTTGACAACAGAATTAATAAAAAGAAGGAAGGGAGGAAAGATAGAATCTCGTTATTCTATAATGCAGTCAAACTTCCATTATTTTCCTCCTGTTAACTGCATATTGGAAGCAACTGTCCTCTCACTTTGCCCTGGTGTGAAGGGTATAAAAGTAGAAAAGTTCTCTCTAGACTGAAGAAGCAGCCAAAGAGATAGAAAATGTCCAGAAACCATATCCTGTGAGGGTAAAAAGGGTATGTCCTAGCTCATACTGTGTGTTAATCCAGCGTGTTTGCAAAAGGCTGAAGTCAAGTAAAGAATAAAGGGAGTTGGTTCATGGCCAGATTGAAATACTGCTGCTACTAATGAGAAGACTCTGTTCTCAAAAAGAGACATTTTCTGGAAATGAGCATGCCATTTTGAAAGAAAGAGTCTCAATGCTTCATTTAGAGAGCACTGGTGTGAGGTGGTCTGGCTTTACCCAATCTAGATGCCTGTGTGTGAAAACAGATAAAGCATATGCTCTGGTTCTCAACACAAAATCATGCCTAAAAACTAAAGGTAAAATCATCCTCCAGCTGCAGCAGGGCTGGGTGCAGGCACAGCGCTGATGGAGAAAAGAGTTGGAGGAGTGGCTGTCCAGGATATAAATTAGCATTTCATGATGGTTACCTGCCACACCTGACCTCATAAAATCTCAATTTCTTTAGAGTGTTTCTCTCTATTTGAGTGGCATTCTTCCCTCCAGCAGACACAGGTTTTCCCATCACAATATTGTATCTTACTCCCTGGAGCATTTATAGAGTATGTGTCACAAGTTTAATGGACTGTCAACATAATTATTCTTATCATATTAAAACTTGGACTGATGGCGCTCAGACTTTTTTTTTTTTAAATTTTTGTTTATAATAATGAATTTCAATACAAAAAAATATTTTAAAACCCACCCCAACTGGCAGTCCAGAATTGTCCTGTCAGCTACATCTCAAAATATCAAATGTTACTGGCACTTTCCTTCAATTTCTTGTTGTGTGAGAAATTCCGGCAAGCAAACTGGAATGATCTTGATCAGAAAGGGCTAATTCTCAGCTGGGATTTGTACTTTTTTAGGTTGTTTAATCTAATTTTCTGTATAATCTAATTTATAATCTGATTATTTTTCCATGTGAATGTAGAATTTACTTGGACAGTGGGAGAGGAAGATTTCCTATATGTCTTGTACAAAGATGAGATCAGATTTGACTGAAAGAGAACATGTGGTGTTAACGTGGAAATTTTTGTTATTGTTTTTCCAGAAAATGTTTCTTTTGAAGTTACAGGTTTACGCTGGTTGAATTGGTTATCCCTTGAATATTGAATTTTGAATTGAATTACCAAGGGATAATGAGCAAAACCTTTCAAATAATAAGAGTTCAAACAAACAAAAAACCAACAAAAAACACCACCACCTGAAAAAAAATCAAAACACTGTAGTCAAACATTTTCAAACAAATAAATACGTTTTCAAAAAATGTTTGAAATGTATCTGAAAACTGCCAGGAATGCAATTCAAAGAGGAGTAATAAGTCGCTTAAAGGTACATCCCCACAAAACAAAGGACAAAAATATATTTCTCTAGAGGTAATTATAGCTGTCATTTGACTGGCATCTTTTTCATGTTCTTTTTTTCCTCACTGCATAATATTAAAATAAAAAATAATTTGGGATGGAATCAAAATATGCAGTTTTTTGTGGGGTTTCAGCATCTGATATTTAGAATCAATTATTTGCTGAGTTTCCTTGGGAGATCAGTGAATTCTGCAAGCCCTGGAGTGTGGCTGTGATCATGACACATACCTTAACAAATGAAGTTAATAACTATGCATTGATATATTGAGATTTTCCCCAAGGAGGCAGCCCCATGCTGTTTCCTATTTTCTGTATGTGTTGCCTGCATGATTGAGGGTTGCGTTAGTCCTGAGATTTGTGGGGATGAATTCAAGTATATATGATAAATACTGCAGGTAATGTATGGCTGTGGGAAATACTTTACTGCCTGAAGGATATCTACCAGCTAGTGAAGGGCCTCGTAAGTTGAAGTAGAAACCCAGAGGAAACTGTCAAAATAATTTAAGAGAATTATGTGCATTCATCCATGTTGTCAGAAAACATTTATTTTTTCCCCGGTGCCTGCTGTTATGGTTCAGGGACACAGTTCATTCTGGCTTACTAGGTGAACCTATCTCTAAGGAGGTGGGCACTGTTTGAGTAGAAACTCCCTTCACACCAGCTTTCACCTCTACAAAAAAGTCATTGGCAGTCCCCAGAAGGAAATTGAACCTGGAATGTGGCAGCACTAAGGAGAAATGGGAACAGTGCAGGATATATGTATCTTCTGACTGAAAATACCCAACCTCTCACTTCTATCAAATGCAAATGGAGCTGAGGTGTTTTGGTGGGGGTTTTTTGGTTTTGTTTTTTTTTGTTTGTTTGTTTGTTGGGTTTTTTTTCCATGGTTTTTGTTTGGTTTTTGGGGAATACAAAAACCTCTGACATTCCCTATTTTCCTGGGGGCAGTGACTAAGGGATGCAGTGGATCACATTATATAGAACAAGCAGCTTTAATTCTGCTGGGATGGCTCAATGTATATTGCATTAATGAGCTTCTAAAGGAGGGGAGAGAAAAAGAGGTGCCCTTGCCCTACCTCTTCCCATCTCAACATTATTTTCTTTTATGGCCTTTTCATCTCAGCATCCTTATTTGTCTGTCTGCAGATGAACTTGTGTCAGTACTAAACAATATTCCAGTGGGGAGTTGATGACAATTTTATTTTTTTTTTTTTCCCCATGGTGTTGGTTGTCTTACCAGTCAACAGCTAATGAACAGAAAAGGCCACTTCAGCATTCACATCTCAGAACCTCATGAAATGGAAGCATCCAGGCTGAGTTTTGGGTGGGTTTTAGTAATCAAAGAGAACATTCCTGTATTACTTTCCCTTTTGACTAAAACATTCTGATTGGGATTAATTTCTTTTCCTTACCTGATTGATAAACACCAGTTATAGTCCTCCTCTAAGGGATCATCAAAGCTGTCTAAATTCCATATGTAAGAGCCAGATGCAATAAATCTCAAGGTATTCCATTGAAAATTATGAAAGAGGAATATCCTCACATGGAGTTAGGTATGTGGAGTATGGTCATTCACAAGTCAGCAAAAGCTTTTGTCTAGCCTGCTCAATTAATACGTTTCACCTACTGCATAAATTATTTGTGACTTTTTTTTCCTTTTATCAAAGAAGATTGTAAAAACGTTTTTTCCCCCTTCTATTGCCTATGACTTCTTATTTTCAGATTTCAGAATTTCATTTGTAAATAAGTTTTTTTACTGCTGGAACAGTTCTGCAGTCAGGTGGCAGTACCTGGAGCAACAATATAACACATCTAATGAACACTTCAGTATTTCTAGCTGCTAAGCAGGATTTGGAAATATTTCCTGCTTACCTAACACACTCTAAAGAAACATGTGTCTAATGAAAGCAAAAAAACAAGTGCCTTGAAGTTTTACTGGACCTCTTCCCAGAAAATGGCCTCACCCTGAGGCTTCTAAGTGAGCTTTGTTCCCTCTGAACAGGCTGTTAAGGGAGAGCCAGGCCTTCCCTGGGGAAAAGATTGCACCACCATGATAGTCATGCTATAGATGTCAGGCTACAGAGGAGCAAGCCAGAGTTAGAATCACAAGCTACTGCTGCTTGAGATGCTTTGTGAGATACTTCTGAAACTGGTCTCAGACTTGGGAAGCATTTTCTTCTGCTCCCCTTCCTTTGGTACATGGGGGAATAGTGGTTCTTCAGAATTCTCTTCCCTCTTACATGCACAACTGCTCAGTCCTTAGAAAGAAAGAAAGAGAGGACTGGGTTAATACAATTGCTGGAGGTGTCTAAAGACACTCATGTGCCTAAATTATTGATAGGTGATTGCAGGCATTTGTATAAAATAGACACACATACATTTCTAAGTTTAATGCCAGCTGTTAAATATTAATGATTCTTTTATTAAAAGAGCTTTTTATCAATTTAGCTCTGGTTGTAGAATCCTGGAGGCAAGAAAAAGGTGTACGATCCCATTAGAATTTTCTGTGTGATTAGGGATGCTCTACGCACAGAAGAGTAATCCCAGTCTCAAATTTCAGTCCTCAGAATAAGAGGAGAGAGACAAACTGTTCCTTGGCAGCCATGGCACGCTGCCAGAGCAGCAAACAAAGAGGGCAAGGAGTCCTTTACAAAGCATCTCCGGTGTTCTGCATACGCAGATTAAAAACAAAGCAAGCTACAAACAGCAGGCATTTCCAGAGGGGGTGGAGGATTTACTTCTTGCTGTCCATCTCGGTGCTGTTGCTGTCTATAATTTTGGGCTGGCTCCATTCACACAATGATGGAGCAGGGTCTTTGCCAGTCTAGCAATTGTCAGCGATCTGCAGCTCCAAACAACTTCCAGCTACCACGAAACTCCAGCGCTGTGCTAAAGTTTGCAGCAATAGCTCCAGAGGATTGCAGCCAGTAGGGCTTGTGTTTTTCCTAATGCAATTAACACCGCTATCCATTTGTCCCTGGAATGCTTTCCTGCCCTGCACTATCCTGCCATGCTGGTGCTTTTACTGCAGTGTCGAGTTAATTAGCACCCAGTCTGTCTTCCTGATACTTTGGTTCCAGTCTCATTACATTATGCAAATCTGCATCTTGCTGAATCTGCCACGTTTTAGGCCACATGCTAAAATAATCAAAACCCCTCTGCATCCCATTGTTGTTGTCCTTTCTATTTCTGTGTTTTATTAATTTCTGGGTGTGTTGTGTGCGTGTGTGCTAATTTAGAAGCAACTGAAATCTTAATTTCAGTTCTCACATAAACTGTAAGATTGTCATTCTAAGCAGATGACATGAAATGTCCAGGTTTCTTTTCATAAATATTTCTGCGTGAACCTCCTATTTTTTGATAAATATTTATAATTTTAATACTGTCATCTTCCCTCATTCATTGGTGACAGGGTTTTCTTGTCCCAGACAGAAATATCTGAAATGGGCTGTGGGTCTAATTTTGTGAAGTGAAGGTAAAAAAAAAAACAAAAAACAAACAAACAAAAAAAAACCAAAACAAAACAAAAACCCACCAAACCCTGCATTATTTCAGCATCTAAGAATTAAATATTAAACTGAAAAATAAACCCAGAACATGCACCTTGAAATTATATATTAAATAAACAACTCAGGTAAAGTGAATAAATAATAAATAAATTTAAATAATATAATAATATAATTTATAATAAATAAATTAATATGTTAAATAATATAAAAATAATAACATTCTTTGCATTCAGGTCTCAAGTGTGTTAGGAATGTTCAAAATACCTGAGAAAATGAACTTCTTCTTCAAGGACTTCTTGAGACAGAAATACTTATAGACAGAGAGTTGCATACATACCCCCTGAAAGACTGAAATCTCGAGGAGGACTTCATAACTGGAATTGGTTTTTTATCATGTAATGTTGAAACAAGTTTCTTGGCAGCCTACTGAACTGTAGGAAATCCAATATTCTGCTGATTTTTGGTTGTCAATCACAGGCCATTACAAGATTGGTGGGATTAGGATCAGCAGGATAACTGGGACTGCAGCTAAACTTGCATTTCATAGTGCCAGTGCTTTGCTTTGTTAGTAATGATGATTGCAGCTCGAAACCTTGAGCAGTGAAAATGGACAGCTTCAAAATATGGCTAATGCAGATAATCACCTGTCCATCACAAATGAGTCCTGTGAGTTAGATCTGTTTCCTACAAGCAGATCTCTTAATTAGCTGTCCTTCGGCCCTTAGAAAGGAGCAGATGCTGGGTGAGGAGCTCCTACCTGTTCTGCAGCCCAAAGAGAGTGGTGTTGGAGGGTAGGGAAGCAAGCAGTGCAATTCACTTGTGCATAGTCAGGAACAAGGAACAGTCTTTTGTCTTCTTTGCTCTGCCTGGTACCCAACAATATTTTCTTATTCTCTGGACCTTGGCAATATCAAAGTAGTACTTGTTTCTTTTTTCTTTTGCTTCTGAGCTGCTACAAGAGAAGCAATATTTTGATGGAAAAGATGAAACAAATTTTATTTCCTTATTTATCTTACTAGAATCTCTCTGAACAAAATGGACCAAGCTGCTAATTATAAGTCAGCTAACACTCAGAGATTCAGAGATTAAAGAGAAATTGGTACTGTAAGAGGAAATTTTCCATGCACTTCCTGTCCTGGAAAAGCTGGAGGGTACACTAAAGGAGTAAAATTGAGTAAAATTATATAGAACACACTACATGCTGGATACTTGCAGTGATCTTTGGTGATGAAAGCAAAAAGAGCAGTGGCAACCAGACAAAAACTATGATTTGCTAATTCTCTGAGTTGGTACAACAGTATTTCAAACTCCACAGCAGACAGTTCAGACATTTGAATGCAGAATAAATCTATGATATCTCACCATGGGAGACCAGAAATTTGTCTCCAAGGAGTAGTTCACAAGGACACTCTGAGTTGGTCATGAGTGTAGTAAGACAAGATTTGATGAAAAGCATGTGTAATAATTTCTTTGAGAAACACAAGTTCAGCTCCTATCTTTTGTGGCTGTCTAGGAAAGCCTAAACATTCAAGAATAATGAAGAGATATGAGAATCTTATTTATTGTCTCCACCATAGCTCTATCACAGCTGACATATAATGAAAGCTTCCAAGATAACAAAAATAGATCAATTTCTTGATAGAGTAGTTTCTCAAAAGGCTGGTTTAAAGTTTTCAGAGAACAGTTCTTGCTTTTCTATTGTGTACAGTCTTTCTCAAAGGACAGCTTTTTAAAACTTGTACATTCTCCCGATTGATACAAGGAAAACATAAGGAACACCTGGATCCTGATATTTCCTTGCTTAAAAAAAAAAAAAAAAAAGTTTATCCTTTCACACAGGATTTGATCACTATTGACTTTTCTGATGCATTTCTGTAATGAGTTAAAACTTGTAAGGCATTTGAACTCCCATTTGCAACTCTTCCAAGAAGTTTCTGAGGGTGTTTAGGCTGAACTGAATACCCTGGACTCCTTTAGAAGCCTCTCTCAAGGATCCAGTGCATTGGAATCCACTTTCAGGCACTGTCACTCTTTTGTTCTCGGTGACCTTCTGCAGCTATGAGAGATCTGATTAGATCTGATTTAGAGATCTGATTGCTGACATTACAGCTGACAGTATGCATTTGCTGCCAGGGTTTGGGCAAGGTTCTTCTCCAGATGAGCAGTTTCTCATCTTGGGAGATGATAAAGAGGAGGGGGAAAGCAAAAAGACAAACGAACACTTGGCCAACTTACTTATTGAGTGAAGCTGAGATTCTGACAGAAGTAGCTAATTAGATAATAATTTATTCACTAATTATCAGCACTGCCTGCCTAAAACCACAATGCAGCACTTGTATTGGAGCAAGCAGAGTGTAACTTTATAGAATACTTGTGTTGTCAATTACCTGCCTAATAGGCTTGTAATTGAAACAACTATTATAATGCAGTTCCCATAATAAGCAAAAATCACTGTAAAATAATGCTTGAAGCCCCACCAAGTCTGTTGAGACCATGTATAAATCATGTAATCAACAGCATCTTACCTTGTGAATCACAAAAAAATGATTTAAAATAATTAGACTTCCCCGAGGAACTCTTTACAGAAGCATCTCTAAATTTCAGGATTTTTTTGGATGAGAGTCTGGATCTTTTAAAGCCGAATCCCAAGCCTATTAACTCAATTGATAGTTTGTCTTCACTTCATAAATGTTTAAACCAGGCCTTTGAAAGTCAAAGCACGCCCAGATCTTATGCATTATGTCACATACTGAACTTCACTGACAACAAAGGGAAGAAACAGGTCTAAAGCCAACCTCACTGGCTGCCATCCCAGTGACAAAGCAGTGTTCATCTATCTGGTCTCAACCTGCTCTGTAGCTTCTCCTCTCAAACTGCTTGGAATAGGGAGAGAAACAGACTCAGGTGGCTGATATTTCTTTAACTCCATCTACTTCTGGTGAAGCAGTGGAGGTCAGGATGACCTGAGAAGTTCAAGGAAGCACATTATCTTTGCATCCTTCCTGCAGCATAATTCAGTGGAGAAAGCAATCACAGACCAGGAAAAACATGTAAGGGTTTATGATGTAGAGATATTTAGGTATTTTACTGACTAGAGGACTACAGTTTTAACATAATCCTCATGAATTTGGGCACTAATCAGATTAACACACAATACCTTGAAGGAAATAGTATTGCACATACTTCAGCTTCATGTGATAAACACTTGAAATGTGTTGCAGATTTCCCTCCTGGCAGACACTGTTCCTGACTGTGAAGATGAGAATTATCTGCACTTGTGAACCAATTGGCAAATTAAGCATATATTCAACTTATTGCTAATGTTACTAGGAGCATATTACATTCTGAGGGTAGAGAAAAAGAAAACATACCTATTCCCCAGGCAGAAATATTGACAAGAAATCCTGACCTTCCTTTGCTTATTTAAGTCATCTAACTAGCCTCTTCTCACACCATATAGCAGCTAAGTTAGGTCAAGAGAAACTTGAGACAGTTTTCCTCATGAAAAACCCAATGAGTTAAAGATGAACTACTTGAAAGTAATCCTGATGAAACAGCATGACCTCTTTCACTTTCTTCCCTCTATTTTAATACCTTCATTTAAGTGAGAAGTTTTGACTTTATAGAATATTCAATATTGCTCAAAAATAAAAGACTTCCACCCCCAAATCTTTATGATTAAACAGAATGCCTTATTCTGCCTTGGTCTAATTTGTATAATAAATTAGCCTTTTCACTGTGGATTCCTAAATGATAGTTGAGCCAGTTAGCAAGTTCTACTTCTTACTGCAAAACTAATTCTTAGCTTCAAATACCTCCTGGGTGTATATATTAGACTTTGATTTTTCCTGTTTATCCTAATAACATATCCTACATGCGTCTCCTATCTATAAAAGGACAACAGTTTTATTTTCTTCCTGTAGCATTTAAGTCAGCATTTCTGCTGTCACCACATGCCTCCACCAAGGACGTTCAGCTGAGTGAGGGCTATTTTCAGGCAAGTTACATCCAATTAAATCATTTATGCCTTCAAGTTTCTTCTGCGCTCTTGCAGATCACAGGACCACACTCTGACCTCTCAGATGGGCTCTTCCTGGAGATGTGGCCTTCAGAGCCAGCCTTTCACTGTACTACACCTCTCTAGCTTCACCTGGCTTCTCAAGTGTATGTCTTCAGAGACACAGTGCTCAGCAAAGGGAAGCAAAACAGACAATAAGGCCTTAACAGAGCTAAGAAATGCAATATTGAGGACACTGGGGAGTGGAATTTTCCAGAAAGCAGCTGAGTGCTGCTAAGTGTTTGATTAGGTCCTTTTCCCACTTTTTAGAGGGATGTGGTTTCCTGTCTTTATGGAAGTTCTCCCTGACTGTCATGCTCCCTGCATGAGAAGCATTCAACTCTGGAAAATCAAGTTCTTCCTATGATCAACATGGAGATTTAGCTCTTACCCTCTACTCACAGATCCTTGCAGCTGGCTGCAGAGAAGCTTTTCTTCCTCAAATGTGCAACAGAAATTGGGACAGAAACTCTCTGGGGCTAAGGCAGTAGCCTGCTGTGTGTCTTAGGTGGGGACAGGTTGCTTGCTGAAATAAAATTTACAGCTTGCTCATGAACAGTGCAGATCTTCTCAAAGTATCATGAAAAGCAAATGTTCTGCATAATCTGATACAAACACATTAAATGCTGTCACAGGATGTTTGCTTAAATGCTTGATATTTCAAAGCTTTCCACAGTACATATTTGAACAACCAAAGAATATCAGGACCTTCATCTTGGCTGGGTCTTGCATTATTTCATTATTAATCCTATTTGTTGTAGCCCGTTCTTTAAGTATCTTGTGCCAAGTTCTGTTGTGAAAGGGGGAAATGAAAGTAGGACAGATTTTTGAGCTCACCCATCAGTGGTGTTTGCCTCTTCCAGGAGAAGAGTGGACTAACTACTCCCAAAGGTCCAGACCATGCAGCTGGGCAGAGACCACGAACCTCTGACAGGTAATCTGGAGCTTTACTCTTCTGAAGGACAATATTCTGCCCCCAGACAAGGAAGAAGTTGCTAATGGAGCTTGGCTGTGAGAAAACAGTTCCAGAAGGTTTCATCCTGAAGGGAAAGGAGGAAGGATGCCGTTGTAGCTGTAGCTATCAGTGCAGAGGCAGATCAGGATGCTCTGACCTTCTTTGGAAGCTGATTCCACATCCCAGTCCCCCTGGCAGCATGCACTTTGCTCCCAGCTATGCTCCTGTTTGTCCCATGCAGCCCAGAGGAGCACAGCTGTCTTATTTATCTCATTTAAACGTTCTCAAATTGCTGCAGCACTTCTCTCTGAAAACCCCTTTGTCAATATCTCTTCTAGTGCCCTGGGATGAATATAATAGTCCAGGTGCAGCCACAGTCAAGCTGTACAGAGGAAAATTATTGGCTTTTTTTTTTTTTTCCATTATGTAATGTCTCTCTGACCGTAGCCTAAGATTGCATCCCCTTCCTTTTTCTGCTCTCACATTGCAAATTTATCTATGATTCCTCTATTGCTAGCCCTCAATCTCTGTCAACAGCACTGCTTCATTCCATCGAATATAGCATTAATTTGTTAGTGTTTATAGACCAGGGAGTGCTATTGTGTGAGAGGCTGGACTAGATCATGTAGAGACAATATAATATCGATGGCAGGCAGACAAAGAGAGAATTGACAATTCAAAACTAGAAGGGAAAGGAGGAACAGAAGACAAAATTTAGTGAGTAATAGATCTTTCATTTCTGTGGTAGACCAAAGATTTTAAAAATTTCTTACAATTTAATGGCAAAACGTTTTAAAGACACAAACACAAATCATAAAAAAACAATAAAATATTAATTTTAAACCTCACTGAGGTTTTTTTATTTTTTTAACTTGAAATTAACAGTTCTGAGATTTTTCCTTTTTTCTTGATTTATGTTCTTTTACTGTCACATAATAATTTAAAAATTTGTATTCAAAGGAAAATATTTTTAGCTTTTAAATTCTCTGTTTACATCGTTTGACAAAAGCAAATGCAGTTAAAAGATAAAATTTGTAATTATATTTTTATATATATTTTCAAAACATCTTCTTTTAAGTTACCAATATTAATCAAATTAATATTAGTAGCTAAGTTCCTGTCTAGTATTTACTTTCTTCAAAACCAATTTTGGGAAAACTGACTGCTAAATGATCATCCACTTAAATACATAATACATGATCAGAGAGAAAAACTGAGCTGCTGAGTGTGCAATGACCAAGAAAGGAAGAATCAAAGAGAAGGAATACAGCAAACAGACAAAGTGGGAGATAGAAATAAGTTAAAAATAAAGGAAGAATTTGAGGATTCAAAGGGAGAGAAATAAGGATAATATGCTAGAGAATGGGAGTAATGTAAAACCGTGGACTATCAATTCACACCCAGGGGGAGGAAAAAGAAAAATAGATTTTTCAAGTCAGGTGCCCAAATGTCATGCATTTCCACTGCAAGAGATGCAGAAAAGAGCCTTGACAGGAGAAGCTGCACCTGAGATCAAAACATCTCTTCAGATCAATGTGTCTTCCCTGAAGACATGAGATGACAAAGATGACCAGGCTCCCTAATCAGACTTTCTGCTTAGGTGAGATGATGCCAACCAAGACCTTTTAAAAACTGCAGTTATGTTCTTTTGCTTTTTGTTCTCCTCATGCTTGTGGTGTCTAAGCTTGGGGGACAGCCTGGTGAGCAGAGATGGCTTATTTGTAGTATTATTATATGGAGAGTTGCATCATAGGTCATGGAATGCAAGGATAAATTCAATAAACCCCATCATGGTTTCTTGATGAATTACACAAATTGCTGGCAATAGCACTCAGGCTATTGGCATAGGTATGTGGGACCAAAAGACTGTGACTCAGATAATCATGCAAGGGAAAATTAGAAAATAGGCCTGAGGGCACTAGAGGATCAATTCCCCTTATTTTTGCTGCATATTTGATCCTGTAAGAATAGCATTACCCATCTTTAGGGGTTTCCAGTGAGACACACATGCCACCACTGTCATCAGTGCATTTTTGTTGTGGATCTCGGTGCCCAGAGGAGGACATCAGACAATTATACCAGCTCTTTGCTTAGCTCTAGGCTGCAGTGGGAACCTGATTTGGCTTAACTGCCCTGGCAAATCCTGACTTGGTCCTTTCTGGTACAAAATCTTCTTGACTAAGCACCGATTGAAGGCAAAGACATTCCAAGGTCTGGATGATTTTTACACATCCACTTTTCATTAGCTTTGCCGAAAATATTGTAAGCACTATTCTCCCAGTTCAGTGCTTTGCAAATATTCATTCTGTTGTTTACATCTTTTGGAAAAGCTTTGTGCAGGCACCTCTGAAGCATAGTGCATTAAACTGGCTCAGAAGTAAATGATAGCTCTTGTAAAACTGCTTTGTTTGATACTTTTTCTGTACATGTTAATACACAATTTCAGCAATTTCCAGAACCTTTTAATTTCCAAAGGAAAGTTGGCTTCCAGAGTAACCCTTATGCATTATTCCAAGTAAAATCAGAGCCAGCAGGCTGCTGTAGAGGCTTAGCATTCCCTGCTTTGAAATGGGACAAACATTTGGGTAGAAGAAAGTGTCAGGTTCATTCTCTTTTGACGGTCACAAGATGAATTCTTATGTTGTTTTCACAAGACACTGATCACTAATCAATGATAAATCCAGAGTCGTTGAAGCCCTGGGTGCCGACCAATGTCATCCCATCAGTTATCTCATCAAGACCTGCTACACAAAACCTGCAGACCCAGGCTCACAATGCTAGCTTGAAAAATTGCAGCTGCAAATTTCTGGAGGATCAGCCTGTGCTCATCCTCAGGGAACACTCTCCTGATCTGCTCTTATGTGTAGGATTCTCTCGTCTCTGCTGCTGAATCACACCATCCTCCATTCCCTGTGCAGTGACTTACTGTCCATGAAGAATATTTTCCTTTGACTGATGTTGGGTCTGAAACAAGTCTCCCTTGTGTTTGTTCTGTGAATCCACTGGTTCAATACCAAGAGAAGTATTTTTGACAATAGATATCAAACCGGTTGATCCTCAAACTTTTGATTCAAATGAATTTAGAACCATCTAGTCATAATAGCTAAATAGTTGTCTTGGTGGTTATTATGTATTTACTGTGAGACTTCTCATCACAGAGGCAGATTGCAGGAATCAATGTAATTGTACATTGTGGGGACTGGCAATGATAACTTTAGCTGCCCTCACTACACAAACTTCTCTTCTGAGCTGTTATGTAAAATATGGAGTGAGAGAACATGTCTGTTGTGGCTGAGGCACTCTTGAGTGGAGAATATGTCTGGTAACTTCACTTTTCCCATAGAATTCTCTCCTTAGTGACTATATCTACTCTTCATTTGAAAAATAGAATAAATAACTTTTTAAAAAGGCTATAGAACATCAAAGTATTAATTGTATAATGCTGAAAAATTAGAATAAATTCTAATATAAGGCCTAATTTAAAGCTAAATTATTACATTTAAAACAGAAAAAAAAAACCCACAAAAACAAACAAAAAAAAAAAAACAACAAAAAAAACCAAACAAACAAAAAAAAAAACCCTGAAATTTCTCCACTTACTATCCTCTTTCAATCAGTACCCAGTTTCAGTGGAGTTCAAACTTTGCTTCTCAAATTGCAGATTACAGTCAGGACACAAACTTCGCTGGAGCTTTCAGCTCATTCAGTCTCTTGGCTCTGTGGGCAAGCCCAGCAGGTCCCATTTGCTATCTGAGGTTTGGCTGTCTCGCTGAAGCCCAAATGGGAAGTGAACATCCCCACACTTCACAAAGCAGTTTGGCAAGAAACTAGGCGGGGAAGAACAGGAATTTTATACAAATGGATCAAATTACAAAAATAATTTTCAATAATCTGTGTTTTTTTCTGACAACAATATACCTATTTGATATCTTTACAATGCCCTACCTCTGATTTTTCAAAGCTTATTTTAAATAGTGTATCTGCAGAATTGCCATTCTTCTTTCCAAACTACATTTTTTTGAAAGGATCTGTCACTGCAGAACTGCAACCAGGATCAGAACCCCATCTTGTGGTGATAATACCTTAACCTATAACCAGTCTGACTGTCTTTCTCCATCCTTATCTTTTTCAGACTGTTGCAGCAATGTATTAATATCCATCGGTATCTCTAACTTTTAGTGAAGGTTAAAAAAAAATTAAAAGTATAAATAATTTTTTCTTATAATCTTATAAGATTGTAGATAGCTATTTAGTGTCACAGGGAGTCTTAGTATAGTATGAGGCTGTAAAAGTCAGCCATTAATCTAGTTTGGAATTACCAACTATAATAAGACTAAAAAAAAAGTACTAAAAGTTCTCCTGAGTGATTCTTTCCTTCAATATATTATAATATTGAAGGAGAATGTTAAAACTCCTGTTGAATTCTGGATCAAATACAGTGTGAGCTGTACCTTTCTTTCTGCGTATTTCAGTTCTCTTTGTTAAATAATGGATCTGAGCAAACCCAACACAGCTCATGTAAAATTAGATGCGGTCGCTTATGGCTGATGTTCAGACAAACTTTAATGGCATTATAAAGTTGATATGGAGATGAACTTAGAGGAGAGAATTTTAATCAATATATTTTTTATAGATTTATGATTATTTCTTTTGCAGATAGAGAAAAGTTCTCCAGTGATGTTTTTCTTCCATTCTGAGTCTTTCTATTCAAATGTCAATGTGCAGTGTCGCAAGATGGATGTTTATAATTACTCTGATTTCATTAGCTCAAAAGTCAGAATTAGGTGGCAAAAATTAGATTTTAATGAACAATTTCAACATGAGGAAGTTATGAATTGGTGTCTTGAGGATATCATCATGACTTAGAAATGAGGCAAATTAGACAAGTCAAATAGGAAAAAAAATGAAGGGTTGAGAGAGTAAAATTATTTCAAACAGACCAGAAGGGTAGGAGTAGTGAAGAATGCAAAATTAGATTTAAAATCTTAATTCTGGTTTTAATATTTCAAAATAATTCTGAACAGTGTTGATAGGAATTGGGAAAAGTCTTCAGCTGCAGGCAAACACAAGGCTGGGAAGAATAAAGGTACCCAGCAAGAGGTGCTGTTGCTGCAGTTATTGTTTGGAAAGAACTGCCCGGACAGTCTGCCTATATCACACCCATCTGGGCTTCCAAACAGACCCAGACTGGCTTTGCACTTTTGGCTTGTCAATGCCTTGACCCCCTTCTGCAATGGAGTCTGGCCTTAGGCCAGAGAGAAGCAAAGTGTTTGAAGTTTACCATAGTTTTGATGATTTGGGATGAAAGGCAGCTGTTTGCAACATGTGAGGGAGATGATTCTGGAACACCTCCCCTAAAAAACCAGCCGAGAAAGCTGGGTTTTTTCAGCCTGAATAAAGAAAGGCTTCAGGGAGACCTTAGAGCACCTTACAGTACCTAAAGGAGCTAAAAGAGAGCTGGAGAGGGACTTTTCTCAAGAACATGTAATGACAGGACAAGGAGAAGTGACTTTAAACTGGAAGGGGTAGTTTTAGAACAGATGTTAGGAAGAAATTCTTTACTGTGAGGGTGATGAGGCACTGGCGCAGGTTACCCAGAGAAGCTGTGGATGCCCCATCCCTGGAAGTGTTCAAGTCCAGGCTGGATGGGGCTCTGAGCAACCTGGTCTGGTGGAAGATATTTCTGTCCATAGCACAGGAGCTGGAACTAGATAATCTTTAAGGTTGCTTCCAACTCAGACTGTGATTCTGTATTAAATATATATATATATATATACACTCTTCCATTTCATTGTCAATCTACACTGGTCCCTGCCCCTTTGCTATAGTCAGTTTTCCCTTGTGCCAACCCTTCTTCTTGGAAAGTATGACGTCCCATTGGCCTGTGTGACCCATTTCTCTCCTCCTGTTGCCCTTATTGGATCATGCTTTTGTGAATTCTACCTTTTCTCCTCCCATATTTAAGTCGTGTCTCTCTGCCGCCATTCATCTTTTGCTGCTATCTGAGGAGAAGTAAACATCTTTGTGCTCTGCAAAAGGCCTCCCTCTCGTCCTTGTCTCCTTCATGCACACCCTGACTGCCCAAATCAATCGTGGAGCTGTTGCTCTAGCTTCACCTGGGGTTGCCTTGTCCCAAGGTGTTGCTCACCCTTGGCTCAGGGTCAGGCTGCTGGAGCTGGCTGGGCTCCAACCCTGTGTCACAGTTCTTTACCATATACTCTGCAAGTGCCAAGTGGATTACAGCTGTACAGTTCTTAGATGAAGTTTTTATGAACTGGATGGCTGAGGTTGGGAAAGAAGCAGCAAGAAATCAGTGGAATCAAAAAGAGATCTGACTGTTAAAAGGTCAAACACAGAAACAAATCTGAGCTGTCCTGATTCCTGATGCAATATCATTCTCATTAAACTGTCTTGTGGCCTAAAGCAAATGCTCAGTATAACTGTACTTTTACTGCAGCCATCTTAAAATAATGTTTTTTGTGGCATAAGCATGTCTCATTTGTTATATACAACCATGCAAACCATGCAGATGACTCTTAATGTTACTCTCTCTCCCCCTCAACTATTAAATAAACTCAGAAATTACAATGACATTAAAAACACTTTGAGAAATTTTATGTGATCATTAAGTCAGAATATTCCACTCTAGAGGCTTCTGCTATTCAGCAGCCTTGAAATTACTTAGATCAATTAAGTGCATTATATTTTATACAGCATATAGGAATGTAGTTTTTTTGCCACTGTGGGGAAATATAAATAATGAAACAAGGAGAATCTCCAACATTCCTTTTGTAGTCCTGTGCTGCTTTTCTCACATCTGACTGTTTTCACTTCCTTGGGCTTGCTTTTTCCTTTCTCAGTGAAATACAGTGATATATCTCTATAATCCCAACATTTTACCCCAAAAGCCTCTCTTACTATGCCATTCCTTTTTTCTTACATGACAGAGAGAAGAGAAATAAACAGGCCTAAGTGGATCTTTTAATGAACTTGCAGTACTTAACCGAGCCATCAAAACTAGGAGCCTCATTGCTGTATATCCTGGAAAAGAACTTCCAAAGGCTGCTTCATTCTGCTGAAGACTTGAGGTACTGCTTCAAATTGCTCTTTATGTCTATCCACTGACAATACTGAGCCAATCTGAGTCAGCTCCATGGGATGGGTTTCTGTGGGAGTGTTGGTGTCAGGAAACTGAACAAAACTGGGAAAGGAGAGCAGTAGAGGATCAGGCAGAGAAATGAGGGATCCATTAAGGTAGGTCACTGCCAGACCCAGGAATATAACCCAGGTCTTTCAATGGATAATGGTTAATGGGTAATATCCCATGGGGGAAATGATGCATGACAACATCCCACTTCATCAGTAAGTGAGATTGAGGCTATATTTTTTTTAAATTATTTTTTCTATTTATTTGCTTTTTATCTATGCTGTTAATTAGTATAAATTATTTTTATTGTGATATGTTTATTTATATTTCATTCAGAAAGTGGGTTGTTTGGTGTAAATCATAATCTTTACTCCTGATCATTACCAATTTGAGAGAATGTTTATAAACTCTGGTGACATCTATGAATTGACCTTGCAGGCAAGGTCAATGACTCATTAGCTACTACCAATAATTAGTATTCAAGCTAGTCAAGCAAAATGCAAGAGTAGCTTCAGAAAAAGCATTGCTTTCTGCAAAGTGAAAAGGCTAGAAGATAGTTCCCAGGCTTACAAGCAAGCTGATTGAAAGTCTGTGTAATTAAATTCGCTGTGTGGCGTGCCTGTCCTACAGAACATAATAGGACTTACCCAGAAAATGGATCTGATAACCCGGCATCCAGTGCCACGCTAATTCTCATGCTGTTGCGCAGCCCAGCCACCAAATTAGAGTTATACAGGATTAATTAGTACCATTCTCTATTAAGCTAATATTCAGTGTAAATGAGGTGGATTAGCAGGGAGTTATGCCGTGACTTACGAGAAAGGAAACACATTTTTAAACAGGGATCTTAGGGCATATAAATTAAAAACCAAGGGATTTACTTCCAAATATCAATGGCCCACTGCATCAAGCGTGGTTTTGCTTTGCCATGGCACTGAAATATGTTTGCAGAGATAGGGTTGCGCTCCACCAGCTGCAGCTGAACATCCTTAAGTATTTCAGGAGTCATCAGCTTCTACATTATACAGCCCAAAAGGGATCCGAAGGGCATTTCTAAGGGATTACTTGTATAATGGGGGTATTGCAACTAGTTTGAACTACATTCTGTTTAAGCTTCTTTTTAAAGTATATTTTCGGGAAAAAAACAAAGGCAAGCAAAATCTATAAGCATTTGATGCTAATCTAAAATTGCTCAGTGACAGTGAAAATTCTTGCTTTGCTATTGTAATGATTAATATCTTCCCTATTAAAAATGCATATCTTATCACACGTTGTTTATTCAACTTTGGATTCTAATCCCTGGGTTTACTGTAGCTTTATCAGCTTGAGGTTGAGTAATAAACTCATTCTCCCCACTGAAAGCCATATGAAATGGAATTAAGCTACTCCACCTCTTTTTAAAACTATTTGATTTAATTGTTTAAGTATTTGTCTTTGGGGCATGTTTTTCAGTGATTCAGTCATTCCTGTTTCTAGAGCAATAAGCAATATTCTTCCTGAATTGCAAATGCCAGACCCAGACATAATATTCCTGCTATGATTACAGCAGAAATCAAATGCCAACTAAATCCAGCATCTTGATCTCTACTCAGAATTCTCGTTTATTCTGTAATACACACTTTTCCATTGAGTCTTTTGTTGACAGTACCATGTTCACTTGATCAAAAAATGCTTATCCCTGTTTCAAATTCACTACACAATTCTTCTCTTCCCTATTTCCGTAGGCTGTAGCTATATCTAGCACTATCCTCATTCCCCTTCTGTCTGTTTACATCCAGATTCATTTCCTTAGGAGGTTAAAGTGCAAGGAGCTTTACAGCAGGACCTAGAGTCCTATGTAGTGTCTACATTGGGCACACTGGGTGATACTACAAGTTCAGAAAGGTAAAGGATTGTACCACAGGCAGATGAATGTTTATGTTGTTCCTCATATTCTTCCCTGAGGATCTCTAAATGGATGCTACCGGAGATAGACAGTCTGATCCAGTACAGCAGTTATTGTATTCAGGAAGGAGGACAAGAAAGAAGGGAAAAGCTGATAGGAAGATACAGTAAAATACTCTTCTGTCCTAGAAGAACAAAAAACATTACTACCAAGCAAGGTAGTAGTTTGCTGAAGACTAGGCTTGGCTTTGATTGCAGCCCTGCTCTCTCCAGCTGGCTGGGCCCTGCCCATGCACAGCCCTGTGTGTGATCCTGCCATGCTGGCACTGCACCAGGGCTTGAAACAAACCCCTGCAAGGCTGCAGAGTTTGCCACCACCAAACACCAGAGTCTGCCCAGGACTGGTGTGTCAGCTGCCAGACAGACCTTTCTGTGGCCGTGGCAGACAGGAGAGCGTGGAAACTCCCACAGACTGACACTTGCACAGCCATAAAGGGCCAGCTTCTTTATGCTCCCTCGTCCCAGCAGGCCACAGAGTCTTGGAGACATCATTCTTGATGTTGTGAAGAAGGATGGTAAAGGAATAAAAACAAAAAGATAGAGCTAATAACTTGACACTGCAATTAGCTTACCTTTATCTCCCTCTGTACGCTGCCCTTGCTTTTTTCTGAACTGGTGTAGAGTAATCAGAATCTCTAAATATCTCATTTTCCCTTGCCAGGGTGTATTTAGCAGTTACAATGCACAGGGTTAGTATATTTTTCTAATGAGAAGAGGTGCTATGAAAGCTTTTATGTTGTTTTCTTTTTTATTTGCTTAATACATTTAGTGTGCATGAATGTGCATCTGTGTAATGTTTTGTTAATGTGACATTTATTCCAGCCCCTCCTCACACTTGTCTGCAAATCAGTCTGGTTTTGTGTTTAATGCAAGTTATCAATCATCTTTCCATGAGCAAATGGTCTCATATTAAGTGAAAGGAAACATTCTAATGTATCCATTCTATTATTGTTTCTTGGAAAAGATCCAGGTTTGCAATAAACCAGTGATTGGAAATGCTCAACGTATTTTAATATCCTAATTATTTTTATTTAACTTCCTCTAATAGTTTAAATTGATACTGAATTTATTTAGAAGCTATTACAAAGGGATTCCCCTCATGCCCTGCCAAGAAGTTCAGAAATACATATTGAACTTAAGCTGAAGCAAAAAATATATTATTCCTATTCCAAACTGCCAATGATATGAGAAGGGGAAACTTTTGAATGAGAAAGCAAGGTGGAAGGAAATGAAAAGAAAAAAAAACCAAAAAACCAAAAAAACCAGCAAAGAATGCTGCTATATATACACTCAATTATCATTTTAAAATTCATCTGATTTTAAAAAAAATGTTACAATGGCACTTTTTCTGTCTTCAGGAGATGATAATCAGACACCCACTGACTTCCTACATTGCTGGCACTAAGACAGATTTGACTACATGAAAAGACCTCCTCATAAATTGCTCCTCTCTCAGCCTACCTTTTATTCTTTTTCCATGCTATCTGCATTTTAAACCAACTGTTAGAGTCATGCTTTGCCTTTTACACATATATTTTATTTGACATCTTCCCAGGAATTCTTTGCCCATGTCCAGCATTTCTAAGCATCTTTTCACTGCCTGGAAGAGATGAGGCAATTTTAAGGTGATAATGCTCAGTCCTACAAGAGATATCTCAGAAACCTGAGGAACTGTAACGAGAGGGCTCATTGCTGCAGTAAAGGTCCATGAGACAATTCTTAGCTACTAAGAGCATTGTAAGAACTTAATGCAGGCATGAAAATGTTATTGCCAGGCTCTTCCTGTGATGAATCCAACTATGGAAAATGTTTCAGTTTTAGGGGCCCAAATATTTTCTAGGTATTTCATGGCATCAGAGACAAGAGTAAAAAGACCAGTGGCCCATGCTGCTCCTGGCACAGCAGCTCTCCATCCTTGGCTGATGGTTCCAGGGCTGGATCCCCGGAGGGGCTTTGGAGTACACCAAGCAAAGCTGCCATTTAGAGAAGTAGTGGACTGACTTGTTCAAGAAATTCCTTTTCAAACTCCCTTCAACAAGAATTTTCACACCCTTTTCTCCCTAACAGAATCAATGGCATTAGATTAGCATAAAATCAAAGATGTGGAAGACTGAAAAAAAAGTGAATAGAATCTCTTATAATAAGTTAAGAATTTATGGCCCATGATAATTTTGAAAATAATTGTAACTTGACAATAGCTATTGTCTGTAAGCCAGCATCTAAGGGTACTACATTACTTAGGAAGTAAATTCATGATGATATTTCTCAAACAATTTTGTAGAGCCTTGCTCATTAAATTAATTTTGAATTGCTAATTTGGTACCATTTTTAATGCACATTGATTCACAATATAAATCTTGACATGTTCAGATTTTTTTTAATGTTTAAATGGCACTGGAATTTGTTTGAGAGATGAAATTTATATCAATATAGTATAATTCCGGTCCCCATGCCTTACTTCTTTCTCTAGTTGCTCATGAAGAAATTGTTTCATATCTATGAGAACAGGTGAAATAAGGAAAGCCCTGAAACTATTATCAATGTCATTTTAACTGTGGTACCTGGGTAATACTTATCATTCACTCATCCAGACCACAGACTTGGGTTAAACCACACCTAAAACCACGTTAGATCTGCATTCTGAATTTTGTCATGTCTATCCCTGTGTCTTAGGTGACTAGAAGAGAACAAAACATCACTTGTTAACAAAGTGCTGTGAAATACTGATGTAAATTCTGTGTAACTGAGTTAACATTTAGTCCAGTGATTACTCAGGGTTTTCTGAATACTTATCTAAGTATTCACCTGACACATAAGCAAGTGTACGAGTATCTGTATTTGTTTGAAATACTGAGCTATGATCTGAGTATTTATTGATGCAATGATCTTTTCCCAAGTCACCAAACTTGTACTGGATCCCTCAAGATGTTTTCAATCAATACCTTAACACAAAATTTTCCTCCTTGAATTAATCGTGGGTCTTTGTTGCTCTGTTCAGTCCTTTGTGTGATTAATTGCAGATCTTTCCTTTGACTCTTGAACCAATGCCTCATCCATTCCACATTCTCTTTGATGCAATCTACTCTCACAAATGAGGTAATTTTGGTTTTTTTAAAGTGTATTTTCTGTCCAAAAATGCTGTAAGATTTTACAAGTGTCACATTTGCATAGATAAAAAGAAGGTGGAAGCCACTGGAAGGTGTTTAGACCCTTCAATATGTAGTGCTGAAGAAAGGTACCTTTGAGCATGCTAATTGAGACAAAATCAGTGTACAGGGAGGTTCCTCTTTTAGCATGTTTTTGTAGGCCAACAGGAACCTTGGGGTCCTCTCCTTAGCACACCTCTTCTGAAGTTGAAGCAGTTCACAGCCTTGGAGATCCCAAGTTGAAGGTACTCACTGCAGCACCATTTAGAGCATCCCAACTTCAAAGCAAATGTAAGTTCTCCAGATGGTAGCAGCTATCCTTGCCCATGGAAAGGGGATGTAGATTTATGGTCCTAAAACCACAGCAGATCACAGGAAAGATTTTTCACCCCTTAGAAGTGTAACTGTACACCCTTAAGAGATTTCTGATTTGAGTTGGGTTTTAGCTCTTTTACACTGCAAACTGATATAATTTCTTTCCAAAAAGAAACCTTAGATATATACCTAAAACAAATTTTCACTTCTCTTCATCAGACTATTCCACCCTCTCCCCTTTGTCTCTGCCTCTCCCTTTAATAACAATAGAAACAATTTGCATGATAAACTAAATACAGCTTAATTTCCTCATACCTTATAGGAAGAAAATAATGGTGCAAACTAAGTTAAGTAAATGAATAGTGCATGAACTACTGCCATCTCTTGGTTATATTCATCATTCCAAGTATTTTGGGCATATTCATCTAAATCAAGAAAATTAAATAGTTTCATAGTCTTATTTCCCTTTTCCCTTTGCATCCAGCCTTGCAAACATGAAGCAAAACATGATTTTGTTTTTTTTTTTATGACACTGTTCCTGAAATTGTCAGCTGCAAATATCAAGATAATATATAAAATTATTCTCTGAGTTGTTTTTATATATATATATATGCTTAAGCTAAGTAATTTTTCTTATTTTTCTGGGGTTTAGTTTTGGTTTTATTTTAATTTCCACCTTTTCCAAGGTAGGCATTCTTCTTCCAAGCATTCAGGTGTAATTTTTCTATTACAACAAATCAAGTTAACTTTATTACATTACCATTCTGATAATGAAGGGCATGAGGACAAATGGAGGGAAGTGTGATAGAACTGAGGAAGCACATCTGTCTAAGTGAAACAAAATACATTTCTGATATAATTTTTAACCATGTTTGAAGACTAACATGCTAATTTTTATGCTATACACAGTTGTGTTCCCTGATCAGAACCCACAGAAGGTAGTGGTATAATTCCAGTGCATTTCAGAAGCATTTGGATGATTTCAGCTGGAAATTGTCAGGTTTCTAGGGAAGTTGTCAGTGGAATGACATTGGTTTCTCCCACCCAATACCATTCACCACAATTTCTGCATGTTTAATCAGCTCCTGCTGATTTCAGTAAGACATCAATTGACCTTTTCTAGGTCAATTGCAATGTGTGGACAGCTAAAATATCCTGTCTGAGCAGTCATTAGATGCTCTCTAAACGATAATAGGGATGATGAATTGGAGCAAAACCCAGGCAATCTCTCGGTGGCAGGCACAGAGGCAGGATTTTCACCTGCTCCTCCCGTTTTGCCCGTTGGTGTCTGGTTTGCTCACGAGCAGGTTCGCGTGGGCCGTGCCTGGCCAGGCCCTGTGGCTGCACCACAGCCCCTCGCTGCAGACAGCAGCAGAGACCCAGCAGCAATCTGAACTGGGAGCACAAACAGAGGGGCTGAGAGCAGCCTGACTGCAGCACTCCTGCCTCCTGCCAAAGGCCACTTCAACACCCGGGCCATAATTAGCAGATCCTCTCACTTAGCTGGGGAGAAGGCTCCCCACAGCCTTTCTGTTGGAGCAGAAGCAATTAGGAAATCCCATCACGCTGATAAGCAGTTGCTTGTCACGTCCCACTAAAAACATCTCCTCGAACTGAGGCCTTAGAAAAATGTTTCTTTATCTGGAAGACCAGAAATGGATTAGTCTTTCCCCAGCTAGCAAGAGATCTCTGGTCACAGCTGAAAATCTCTCTCCCATGGCATGGATGTGACCCTGCAATGCTGGGCCAAATGACTCTCTTATCATGACAAAATTATGCAATTATATAAAACTCAGCTAACGGCCCAGCACTAAGTTTGGAAGGACTTACAGAAAGTAACAGAGTCGTTCCATATAGCAGATTTTGCTTCACTGGTTTTTATTCATGAGTTCGTTACATGACAATTTACTGAAGCTGATTTTCTTACTCATTGATGTGATTAAAGCAGTATCACCCCAGAGATTTCCTGTTTGCCTGCACGTATCACTCCAACCCTCTTAGCTTCCTCCAAAGCAAGGGCAGAGCCCCACTGTGCTGGAAATTTGGCAGGGTGAGGTCTGTTCTCATTTCATAATGGAGCTATTTTGTCTGCTCTCCCTTTGCTAAAATTTCTTCCCGATGACTTGATTAAAGGATTTAAAAAAAAAAAAAAAAAGGCAAGCCAAAAAGCAGCGCAGTAATTCTGATCTGGAAGAGCACAATAAGCACAATAAATACCAGGAAAAGTGCCCTGAAGCAGTGCTTCACCCTCAGAGTGGTTCAGAGGTAGATAAATAAAGTGCTGTGGGCTTGGAGCTAAACTACCTGTTCTGATGAGCAGGTAATTGCCAGAGTGAGTATGACACAGAGGCATGAAAATGGGGTGAAAAGGCACTGCAGAAGTACAAGCAGGACCTTCAGTGCCCACATCCTGTTACCTAAGCAGTGCTTTTCTCACACCACTTACTTACCACCTCCCAGAAGGAAGGATTTCTACAGCTAATTTGTGGAACGACTTATCAGTAGGCTGTCTGCCTGAGGATGCAGAATTTGTAGTGATTATTGTAGCCTTTTCCTTCCCAGTGCCCTGCTCATAAGAGATTACATGGCATTGCTCAAATGGCCTGCATAAGCAACAAAAAAAAAAAATTTTCTGGCTTATATCTTCATTTTATTTTATTTTTTTTTTAACAAGACCAGGATGTTTAAACAATGCCCAATCCTAGAAACAGATAGATTCAGACTGACAGATTCCTTCAGGACGTGAATACTTAATTTCCAGTTTGCTCTCCCACTGATTTTTCTTTTTTCCCTACCCTATCATTAGATTAATTGGAGAAAAATGATAGACCACTGCAATTTCAATTTAAACTCAGACACATCCTGGTAGTTTCAAAACCTCCCCCAGGGACTCATCTTTCCTGCACAGCTGCTTTATCAGGTTACTAAATGGGTTTACTGCCATGAGAAACCTCCACAGAACCCTGTATGATACTTTTTAGTTCTTGACATAATTTGCTTTCTTCTGAAAGTGAATCTTTACCCCAAAAAAGATTATTTACTCAAAAAGCCATGAGTGCTTTAATTTAGAATAGATGCCTTTTCAAAGGAAATATCCCAGCTCAGGTAAACACCACCAAGCTCAAAGCAATAACTGGACTGAAGTTTTTGTGTTTGTGTATTTTTCAGAGCTCAATACACTCACTCCACACTGTCTCTGCTGAAATCAGAAGCAGACTGGGAAAGGGCACAGCTGTGACAGCTCCTGCCTCATGTTCTGACTGCCCAGGAGGACATGCTGATGCAATGATGGGAACAGGGTTGGGCAAACGAAGGATTATGGTTTCTTAGGTGGGCAAGGGCCAAATTAACTTAATAAATAAATTATTTTTTTTAAAAAAATCCGATTGAGAAAAATGTTTTATTTACTTTTTTTAAAAATTTAATATCTGGGAAGATGATATAACCGTAATATTAAAATGTAATTCCCTGAGAAATATTCCAACCAAGCTACTTAATTTTAAATAAGTTAAGTGGTTAATTGGCTGAAAGGGATTTTTCAAACAAGATCTATTTATGATCTTCAGGTGAAGGAAATATTCTAGTGAAGTTAATTAAGAATGGGATTCTTTACTGGGTCTTCTGGTTGATATGATAATAAGGACTATGTTTTCAGCCACCGAGAACTGCAGTCAAAAAACAAAAAAAAAAAA
>VWZN01016595.1:170162-195534 GCA_013396955.1 Regulus satrapa
TTTTTTTTTTTTTTTTTGTTGAAGGAACCTTCTTGCTGCAATTAAACATATTATTGATAGTGACAGTATTACTTGTCTCAAATCTACAAACTGTTAACATATTGATGTTTTAGGACTGAACAAGATTCAGATGGGGAGGAAATCTGGCAAACTTTATCAGTAGAATCTTCTGATAAAGGGAAACTGGCTTGTTAAAAAAATTTGTTCTAAATGGCTTCTAAAAGGCTGTCATAGAAAAAAAAAATTGGAACTGTTTGATTAAAAAGAAAGACAGTTCCCTTAATAAAATTGCAGTATTCTTAGTAAAATAATGTAACAGATTGTTTTGGGGTTTGTTTGGTTTTCTCCAATGTCACTTCATGCTTGGAAAAAAAAAATTTGGTGTTGCAAACACAGGAGTGAAGCATTTCCAATGTGTGAGGAGAGGGTGTTGCATACACTCCTCAGCTTTGCTGTCTTTGCAATTAATCAGCAGAGGGTGTTGCTAAATGAGGGTCAGCTTGGAAAGACATTGGAGAGTGGGAGGAATCTTCTTGGCAGGAGCCTTTGGGAGCAGTCTTGAGGAGGAGATTGGGTGGTAATGTGGAAATTATTGCCCCAATTTATTGGCTGATAAGAGTTCCTGGCAGGTGAGGATGGGCTGTGGAATTCTAGGCAGCACTTCCAGGGTTTGCTTCATGGCAATGGCTACTTAAAACAATAACTTGCACTTCATGCAAGTGGAAATGCCCAAAGGGAAAGTAATTTCATCTTCCATATCTAATGCCAAATTCTGTATGAGAATGGGCCTTGATGAGTCTGATGGACCCTCAAATCTGGGCTTGTAACAAATCTGTTACACTCTTCTGTTTGTCAAGAAAAATAAGGCATTTTTAACTTTTTGAAAATTATGACTGGAATTTGCACAAGGGGTCCCTCTGTATGCTTATAAAAGTCTGCTTTTAACTGTACACTTTACAGTATTCTTTGAAAAAAGTACTCATATATTGAAAGATACCAAAATCAAAGGCTACCTAGTGTCCAGCTAATCCAACCAGCAGGTGTCTGTAGATAGCTGGTGGAGATGTGCTGCAGACATGATGTTAATGCTTCTTCAGATATCATTTAATAAGAAAAGAAAAAAGGATAAAAAGGAAAACTTAAAAAATTATTGTTATTATTGCTGTTTGGTTTATTATCATTAATTATATTATTACTTATATTACTAGTAATTATATTATTATTATTTCCCCAGGTGTTAAAGTCCTAGCTTCTCCATAATCTATCCATGATTTTTTTTTCTTAATATGTGTAAAAGACCAAGATTTGAAAATGGCATACAACGTCAGAGCTAAAAATACTCATAATTTCCCCTTGTTATCTATTTGTTTCTCAAAGGTAAAGGTTGTATTTTTCTGAGGGTTTTGGAAAAGTGCATGTTAGTATTTTGATATGCACAATGTGGAAACCAGAATATCAAAAGCCAATATGATCTATTTTTTGCATCTAGTTCAAACAAGTCAAAAAATAATGTTGTCTGCCTCCTTCTTCATTATCATCATAATTAAAAAGGATAATTAGAAGAAATATTATAGAGATGAAGGAAAAGTTCAAGCAAAACTAAGATGGAAGGTAAAATTCCTCTGAAATAAGAACTTAAAAATTAGAGAAGTAAAAAAGAAAAAAATAAAAAAGGTAGTGCTATAATCAAAAGGAATAATTTATTTTAATTAATATAAATGTTTAGAGTCAAAATAGATTCCTACAGATGGATGATAATTTCTTTGTTGGTAAGAGCTGCTAAATGTAATCCTCCTATATCATACCATACACTGAGTGCTTGGGGACTTCAAGCAGCAAAGTGTTGCTGAAAATAACCCAGTGTTTATTTTCCCCTTAAGTGAAGTCCAATAACCCTGACAGTGCCTGAGAAGAAACAACTCTTCTTGTAACCGTATCAAAGGGCTGAGGCACCTTAAAAACTGCCGTTTAGGAAGTAAAGTGCTTCTGTTTTACAGATAAACACCGAGGCTGTGTGAAAGCTGTGGCTGAGTCTTTGGGCACCCTCATGGAAAGAGAGGAAGAAGCAGCAGGCAGTGTGCTAAGCTTTCAGGTCAACATGGTACAAAAACACAGGGAAAAAAAGCAAGCCAGTGATGAAAAATGAGTCCACAGGCTGGGCAGGTCAGCCCCTCTGCTGGAGCTCTGCTGGCAGACTGACCACCGAGCTTTCTCTGCAGCCACATCCAGGCTCAGACGGGCCTGCTGGCCCTGACTTGGTCCAGCCTTAGCTAAATGTGATGAAAAGTCAGAGTCGTAACCCAACTGCTGATTTTAGGGCTGCAAGTAAGGAAGGAAAGCCTCTGGACTCAGGAGAGGCCTCTCTCTTGTCCATTAAAGAAACATTTTTCAGAGTGTAAACATCATCTGGGAAACAAACTGCTTTCCGTGGCTTTGAAAATTTCTTTCCTGAGCTGCAGATTATTTTGGGAAGAAGTGGTCTTTCATCCTGTGACAGTCAGAAGTACCAGGGCCTCTAGTCACTAATGGAACATCAATAATTAACCAAATGGTAGTCCTGCAAGTTCATCTATAGTGGGAAAAACTTATCTGCACAAGCCAGTGCAACAACAGGGGAGAACCTACTCCATGAACCCATTGCAAGATTTTATGTGAGAAGTCAGTGTCTCAGAGGCCAGTCTGTCCAGTCCTGGGACTCTACAGCAGAGCCTGAGGTAGGACTTTGACTCTATGTTTATTATGGCTTCTCCTGGGTCTCTTGAACAAGCTCTTTCCAGAGACAGACTTAAGTACAGATGTTCAGGGGATTGCAGTCCTGACCACACAGCTTCACCTGGCAAGGCCACAGAAGGAACAGAAGGAACCTCAGATCTTTACTCTAGACATGATGGAGATTTAGAGGAGCATGAAGGAGGATTACAGCTGTTTGAATCTCACACTCTGTGTGGGCCTAGGCAAGTGTGGAATGTGGAAAGAAGTTATTTTCTGTGCAATATCTGGTGTAAGTATTCCACATGGTGTACACCATCCAGTTTGCATCAGTGCTGAATCTCATCCATTCACCTCATGTGGAATCAGGCAGGGATCACTTCAAGTGATCAGTTGGCTTCAGAGGTTAAGGAAAGTTTCCAGCTTCAGCCAAAATGCCAAAAGCAGGACTCTGCACTGAAATTGCCGCCTCAGCCTGGAGTGCAGCCCGCAAGGAGAGACGATGGGACGTGCTGCAACCCCAGACCCTTCTGGGGTAGAGATAAAGGTTCAGCCCCTCACTGCAGAGAATCGAAGGAGGATGTTCCTCTCATGCAGGCAGGGTTAATAGTCGAAGGTTTTCTCCCTGAAAGCACTCAGTGTCATTACATTTAAATGTGCTGCATGCATTATTCATCTCTGTGCAGCAAACAGCCGGAGCAGAGGCAGCTGTCAGTCCAATTCTTGTTTCAGAGCTCTGCCCTACAGCTGCCTCATGGGGGGCACAAGAAGTAATGATGAGGTCCATGGGACAGGTGGCCCATGCTCTTGGGCTGGCAGTAATTATTTGCAAGGGTAGCTGCAGTCCCAGAAATGTCACCATACCCAGCTTTCATTAGGGAAGGCTGGAGGAGGAATTTATTTCAAAAAGGGAGGTTTTTTTCTTGAATGTGTTGTACCAAAGGCAGGCAAGCGTGCCTCTCTTCTCAAGGGTTTTGCTACAGTCCTTCTCTTGCACCTTTGTCTCTCAGGGCTTTTTCATAAAAAAGTATAAAGCTCTCAAAATTTTTGAGATTCCAGTTTATTTTCTCTGGAGTGTGTAGAAAAGGTCTGCTTAAGGTCCACTCTCCAAAATGGCCCAAGATTACAATGTGAGACCCAACCTGCATACAGAGGTGGCAAGAAAAATCTGTCCCATAATTTTTTCACTTTTACTGTCGAGGTGCACACAGCATCTTGCACTGGGGTGGCTGAACCATAACGCAGACAAGAAGGAATCCTTGCAAGCAAGAAGGAATACATCTTGAAATCTTCACACTGAGAAAAACACAGCACATATTTCCTTTACATCCCTCTTTCAACACAGTAAGAGAAAGCCATATTCCCCAGTAGGAAAAAAGGGAAAGGAAAAAGCTGAAGTTAAAACTGCAGATGAAATATATCTCTTAGGCTAATGATTTGATACATGATAGCACTTTGATCTTATCAATTAGAAAACAATCTGACTTCAGTCTTTTCTTCTGGGTATTATGGCCAAGATCATACCAACACTCTAGACTAAAAGGATCTGTTTTAGCTCAAGTATTATTTATTCACATGCTTTATGATTCTGTTTCATGGAGAAATGCAGGGACAGCATCTCATTAACTGAAGGAAAATAAAATTTTCTTTTTCAACACCATGAGCATGGTAGCTCTGCAATCAAGGGTAATGTTTAAAACACTGAATGTACCTAGAGATATGATGTGACAAGGAAACTTCTCATGCATTCAATGAGAGGTGACAGCACACAGATAAAATACTAATCCCTTGTTATCAGCTCTGGGTACCATACTAAATGCAATTGTCATAAATTCTCAGCAGAAGTTGACAGGACCAAGACAGGGTTCATCCAGGGTCACTGGAAATTCCTGCTTTGTTTGCATAAGCACTTTAGTAAGTACTTCAAGAGTCCTGCTTTTCAGAAAGAGTTTAAGCAATCCAATGTAGTCACACATTTTATGCAAACAATTATTTGAGGCCCAAATCCCCAAAAAAATTTGAACACCAACAACTACTGATTTCCAGGAAAAGCAATCCAGCATCTTAGCTCAGATGTCCTGCTAGTGGAGAAATATAAATCTCTCTGAAGCCACAATGTCTGTCTCATTGGTATGTTCAGATAATGGTAGGGAATCAACACAAAATTAGGAAAATACTTTATTTTACTTTTTAACCATATTTTAACTCTCTACTTCTTCTCATCCTTCATCAAAGGATGATGAACTTTTTTGTTCCCTCAAGGGAAGACAACATCCTCAGAGAAAATTAATATTGGATTTTATGAGTATTTGGTATTCTTTGTTTACTCTCACCGTGTTCATCCATTAGCAGTGAATTACTGTGTTGTTATACAAACCAGAAAACAACTACAAATAACAATCAGTCTCTGCCTCAGGACACACAGCAAGCTGAAAAGAATGATCTGAAAATGCTGTAGAGAGAGATGCTTGCCAAACCAGACTTACTGTTTATGGCCAGAACAGATGCCTGCTAATTCAGGTGGGTATTTAAACTATTACAGCAGATTATGGCTTCACAAACCTCAGTAAGTCACCTGCACTGTGGCTATTCCAGCCTGTATGGAGAAGGCTGCAGTACCCACTTGAACATTCTAGGCTAATAATTGTTAATTACACTGAGGTCTGCCCAGGACTGAAAACTACTCCCTCCTCCAATAAGAAAACCCAGGACTCCTGGACTCGTCATATGCCTTGGTTGGTGAGGATACCCAAACCCCAGATCTTTGACTGCTTATGTGCTTATATAAATTCAGATCCCGAGGTACAAAAAATAGTACTGAACCAGGATTCTGTTATAAGAGGTAGCTGCATCCTGACTTGAAAAGCAGAGAAGTTCTGTTTTCTTCCTTTTTTTTCCTCAGCAATGTGCATCCACTGCCATATGGCAATCTGACAGAAACTTCCTAGGCCTCAATTTATTCACATGTAAATTAATCAGTAATGCTAATAATTCAGACTTTTCTTCATCAGTGCTGGCAGAAGCGGAGCCAAAAACCCCATATTATTAAAAAAAACATTTAACAGAGACTCTGTGGGGAAGGATAAGCACAGACAGGGAATGGAGCTGGAGTTCAGGGAACTGCTTCAGAGCTCTTATCATTGCTTGTTTGGAAGGCAGAAAAACTGAGTACTGAGAAAGTTACCTTTATATTGGCATCTTGCTTCTAGGAACTGTATTTTCTCCCATTTGTGGAAATCCATTATCTGCTTTAGGTTATCAGCTACCTCCTGTTTTAATATTGTTAGCGATCCCTATCAGGGGTAGAGGCTAAAATGAGCAACAAAAACATGGGCCTTCATTTAGAGACATAATCTGTTTAATAAATATGACTGTAAAAGCAATAAACAATAGCAATTATACATTACGCTACATCGTATTTAACGAAAGGGAAGAAGATGAAAAAGTACATCAAAAAAAGCAATTTTAAAATTAGAAATAGTTCCAACACTATAAGAAAACTTTTTGATTGGCTTACTATAAAAATAAGTTGGCTAATGTTGGACTTCAGTGGGGACTATTATACAGTTGCAGCCAAAACTTTCCCATCTTTCTTAAAGCTGTAGTTGCAAACATAACAAAGCCGTACAAACTGCTGTGGTTTTACCAGTCCTCAGAGAAACTGCAGAAGGAGGCAGAGGACTCTGTGATTATCTTTTAACTATTACAGGCCTAATATCCTTGGTATCATTTTTGTTTTGCCAGCAAGTTGATTTAGGTTTGTGCCCAGTTTGTGGCAGAGAAATTCAAACCAATTACCAAATCCCTGTCCTGGGACTCTGGGCCACACAGCCAATGCTGTTTTCTCCTGGTTTTCACTCAGGTTGCCATGGGCAATGTCTACTGAACAAAACCCACCTGTGTCAGCAATCAGGGTGCCTCCTACATATGCCTCACTGAATATGAACTGGCCTCTACTTGCCTCCACCTAACATACTTAGGCAAGTGTACCCTGGTTACTGTATTTCTGTCTTTACACTCCAAACCAAAATCCTGGTGCTAGGTTTAATTACCTGAGTTGGGTTGGCAATCAACAGTTATGATGACCACGGGCGAGGCTCCACACAGCTATCCAGTCCTTTGGAGGACTTGTCTGAGCTGTGCTAATCTTGCTCTCCTGCTGTTCTCTTGCACAGTCTATGTGAACACGTCCTACACCTCATTTCCGCTTGCAGGGTAAAGTACAAGCTTAAGTTCTTGGTAAGAAACCAAATCTTGTGTAAGAGTGGTCCTGTGGTGCTGAGGCTCAAAATGTATGGCAACAGTCCCAGGCCAAATTCTCCCTTCTCTGCCCACAGTGTTAGGAGCTTGCAGACCTGCAATGAATGGGGGTGCCAAAGAAAGCCATAGGAAAACTGTGCACAGACCTCTCCCTGCTCCCTATTCTATGGAGAAGGTGCATTTCAAAAAAGGCAGAGATCTCCTGAGACTTTCCCAGACAAATTCAGCCATCAGCATTACATGGAGCTGAGGGTGTTGCTTGTTGCTTTCTCTCAGCCAAAATTGAAGGTGTCAGGCTGGCACAAAGTACAGCAAGCTCTTTCTGGCAATAACGTCCTGCCTGCAATGCTCGTTTCTTCTGTCCTGTTCAGGGTTAGGAGGCAATATTGTCCTCCCATGGCACCTCCAGTGGGATGCCTTGGTGTGAGCAGGCTAAGAAGGCTGTGTAAGAAGGAGCCTGGCCTCGCAGATGGTATCACCCACACTCACACTCAGCCTCCTCGCAGTGTGGGGCATGGACAGCAGCTGCAGCTAGAGGAATGAAGGGCAGAGTCCAAACAGAGAGATAAACCAGACTGACCAAGAATATTTTCAGTGCCTTAAAACTCCAGTGTGATTTTGTGTGTGTGTGTGTGTNCTACAAATTAGAGACAGATCAGAAAAAAGAGAGGGAAAGGGTGAGGGGAAGGGCCGCAGGAGTGAATAGTGGTACCAATTCCTGTCCCCCCCCCCCCCCCCCCCNTGTGTGTCCTACAGAAGTCTGCTGGAGCAGCTACCCCTCCCGCAGCCCAAAGTGCTAAAAGAGCAGTTAAACCTAAAGCCAAGAACCCTAAACACTCCCTCCCACCTNCACATGCACAGGCTTAAAGCTAAAAACCCTTTGTCATTTGAAGAATTAAAAAGTCCAAATGCAGTGAGCTTTCCTCCTTTTTTTAGATACAGATGTTGGTGTCCTCAATTCAACCATTTACATAGGTAGGGATTTCTTTTGTGCTCTGGGGCTCAGTAGCTGTGGAAATATTTCCTGTGGCAAAGAACAAAATAAAAGACAGTAAATAACATGTATATTTAGTTAAAGAAGAGGCTTGCAGGTATCACCTTGATGGCTTTTGGGATTATGCTGTTCCAGACTGACACATTCTTTCCAGAAATATTTTCTTGCCATTCAAACACTGAAGATGATGTCCTGTTCTTTTGCTAATGAAGATGATTCACCCATGTTGAACAGGAGAGGGAAAGAGAAGCAGAGGAGTGGAGGGAAGGAGGGGCTTAGAGGAACTGTGTAACTCAATTGCAATGATAAGGTGTTGGAGATTTCATAAATAACCTTAACCTTTGCATTTGCAGAAGAAGTGCCCAAACTTCTCACATCCAGAAAATAGAGAAGTGAGGTTCTGCTGCCAGAGTTTGGAGAGAAAATTAAATGATGCAGGGACATTAATTCTGATTCCTCCAAGGCAGGGTCCTTGAATGTTAGTCAAAGGTGATGAAAAAAAATTGGTTTCTGAACAAGCATACAAAAGAGGAACACCCAATTATGGCCTTGCTTTGTTTTCCCAAAAGAAAGAAAACTCATTAAAAAAGAAATTGCTGATTTCCAGAAACAGATGAGGTGGTTGTATAGGAGAATGCTTTTGCACTTTCTATTCTGTTCACACCTAGGTCCAGACCTTCTCATTTTGTCAATGAGCTCTGATTCAGTTTTCTCATTCATCTCACTGACAGGATGGAAAAACACTCTTAGGAAGTTTGTTGGACTGATTCCTTTTGATACATAATTGAGTCTGTGTATCTCACACATTTAACATCAGAGCTCAATCGCGCAGTCTCAGGTGCAAACCAAGGAGTTGTAAAAATCCAATTTCTAGTTTGATGCAGTTGTCCAGTAGTACAGCTGAAAAACGTATAAAATTCTGACTGTTATAGAAAGCCAAAAATGCTATAGAGATGTACCAAATGAAAATCTGCCCCCAAAATTTGTTTTTGATTTGTTCTATCCTGGAACCTTCTAGGGTTTAAGTTTCCACCATCAGCAACAGTAGTTTTGAAAGCACTTTACACTGAACTAGAAGTGTCTGACTCTGGCCACTGCAGCTTGAGTGACCTGTGAAAACATGTTTTTCTCTGCTCCTAGAATGGCATGAACCACCACCACTGCATTATTTTAGAAAGGGAAAGCTCAAAGTTCAAAGCTCACCCAACTCTAGAAAGAGAGTTCCTGACTTCAAATTGGGTGTTTCTCTTTTATCATCTTACAGAAATTTTGCCTTGGAGGTTTCCAGAGGGGAAAAAAACAACAATAAGAAACAAACAAACAAAACCCCCACAAATAAACACCCCCCCACCCCCTCCCCCAATACACCAAAACATAAAAAAATAATGTTAAAGAAAAATGTTTAAGTTTAGGACCCACCGCTCTGGGTCTTGGCTTGAAATCTCTTGGTGATCCACAAGCTTTTTGGAAGTCCTCTGTCCAGACTACCTTGGTTGCATTTCCTTTCCTTGGGTTCTGGACTGTGGCCTGAGGTTGCTCTGTATGGGGAATACCATATGGGAAGGTTGGTCCCCACATTCTGTCCTGGGTTCTACTAAGCAGGGGTGTCCAGGTCTACTGATGAATAGCTGCTTAAGAGCTTTTAATAACTAAAAAATCTCCTAGTGAACAGTTTAGGAGAGATCAGCATTGACTGCAGTGGAGCTTCCATCTTAGCCATCTGTTTCATCAAGAGCATTTCTCTTTTTTCCTCCCAGCTTGTTTCACAGCCTGCAATCTTAGCACATCACACTCCCCCCTTTAATTGCCCTTTTCTTTGTTCCCTCTCTACCATAGCCATGACTCCAAGCCTGCTTTAGAAAACTCTCCAATAGATTTTAGGAACATTCTCAGATGAGATCTAAGGTTTGCTTGGGCTCATGAAATTGCGCAAATAAGGAATCTCAGTTGCGACTGTGCTTCACTCCTGCTTAGGCTGCAGAATCACAAAACAGCTGGGATTGGAAGGGACCTCTGGAGAACATCTAGCCCAACCTCCCTGCTAAAACAATTTCACCTAGAGCAGGTTGCACAGGATCATGTCCAGGAGAGTCCTGAGTATCTCCAGAAAAGGACTCCACAACATACCTGGGCAGCCTTTTCTCTTTAATTCATCTAAAATATGTGCATGTCCTTATTTTCAGGGGTACTTCCACTCTGGTCCTGCAGAATTGTCACCTCATGAGTGAAGTTGAGCATTGCCTAAGCAGTCCTGGCTTTAGCAGAACATATCTCCAGACTGAAACCTCCCTGCTCTGTCCCAATATTTCCACTGTAGCCAGGGTAACAGAAAACAGACTGATCCCAGAATGCCTTGTCCAAATCTATTCACTTTAGGCTAAAAAAGCCTGCTTTTGGAAATAATCAAACACAGAGGCCTGTGGGAGAAGTCAGCCTGAGGATAAATTCAGCTGTCCAATTCTGAGATCCCAGGTTTTACTCTGTTTATTTGGGTATCAGCCAGACTAGCACTGCTGCTGGCAACAAGATCTGGCACAGCACAAAGATCCCAGCAGTCAAAACATCAACAGATATTTAGCTTTTAGATATTACTTACCGAATCACCTGCTCACCTCCATGTTCCAGGTGAGGGTGACTGAAATTCTTCTGGCTATGTGGCTTAGCCCCACTACTATATCAGCCCCATCAAAACAAATTAGATTGCCAGCAGGATTTTTTTTTTTTTTTGAGAAGGGGAGGGGATCTACATAGAGCAACTAGGAGAGAGAAAAAGCCTGAAGTTGTTCCCCTCCCTTTCATCACATGGCAGTGAGGGAGAGGCAAGAGTTAGCAGGTTTGCTGTAGCAAAACTAATGTTGCAGCAGAAGAGGATGGGAGGAGAATTGTGCAGGAATATGGGAAGAGGGGAGGCTGAGAAAAGGTTAGCCAATTATAAGTCAGAGTCTGACCAGCTGCAGGATGCTGCAAGTTATTTACCTATGGGGTGGACTTCCAACTTCTCATCTACTAGTTGCTCAGGGCTCATCAGCTCACTTTGAGGGACATTAGGTATGCTTTCCCTCTGACTGACTGGACTGACCATCTCTTGATCTTTTTCATTCTGCATCTGTGCATATATATTAAGGCCAGGAATCTTCCTAAAACATTAACAGAAACCATCATTGTGTGGTACTCTGGCAGATGAGGTAGTATCAGCTTCTACAAACCAAAAAAACAATTCACTCAGAAAAAGAAAACCCGGCAAACAAACCCCAAACATCTCAGTGAAAGGTAGCAACAGAGAGAAGGAAATGGGTCAGGGAAGATCATACCTTTTGAACTTGTAGATGACAAACACAGCCAGTCCCACAAAAACGACAGAGAGGAGCATCAGCATGGCTGAACCACTGTGACTGGGAGTGAGGTCCACCAGGGGAGCTGCAAGAGAGGATGAGGTTAGAGCCAACCCCAGCCCAAAGTGAAAGTTGCTTCCTCCAGAAATGCAGTTCAATCTCCCCTCTTATTGCACTTGTAGCAGGTCTACAAATCTCCTGGGCTTCTCTCCCTTTTTATTCCACCTGGGAAGAAACCCAAGCTCACCTGCGGTGCTCAACATCCCCCCTTGATGTGAAGATTCCACAGCTTTCCCGTTAGAGGACTTTCTTTCAGATTCAAGAAAAAAAACCCAAAATATACCAAAACTAATCTTAATCAGACAAAGAGCCTCTCTGTGTTTCTCTTTAGAGTTTTGTTCGCCATCTTGCCATACCCTTCCCAAAAATAAAGTTAGCCAATCCATGCAGAAGCATGGATTCCCCAGAAATAAAAAGTGAATGGTATTAAACAGTTTCCATCACTCCCACACACGACCAGGAAGTCAGTGAGCCGCCAAGCAGTTTCCCACATGGAAGCAGAGGAGCCAGCTGTTCATGCAGACACCATACCACAGACAGACACAGCTCCAGCTGTGCCATGACATGGAGCAAACACATCCTCACACACAGAACGTGGCCCAGGTAGTGCCCTCCTTTGCAAGGCAGTCAAAGTCAACTTGAACTGCTGCCAAACACATCTTCCCCCTCTTGCAGCTCTTCACATGCACTACAAACCTTTCCTAAACCAGAGCCAGAACACACAGGGAAAGAGGCACACACAAACAAAGGCATACACATCACATGCACACGTATTTTCAGCTTCACACCCAGACTGGTATAGCCAAAATTTACAAAAAGAAGTGAAAAACCTTCCCCTTCCTACATCTAGCAGGAACCAGAAGAAAGAATTCATTATTATGAATGCCTCGCACGTCTCCACTCTATCCCCTCTCCATCTGTGTTTTGTGGGTCTCTGCAGATCTGTGGGATGACAAAGTGGCTCTCCAACCTATTCAGATTCAGCATCACTCAATGTTCTTGCTCTAATGCTGCACTGAGAGCCTAGTAATAAACAGCTATTTAACTGCTTTGTGAGGAATATTGGCATATTTCCCTCTGCCTTAGAGCTGAAGTTGTTGTCTGTTGGGTTGGAGACATTGGTTTGTTTTTTATCTCATGAGAAGAAGGAATGAACATGATGAATGAATCACAATCTGTTGTCTATAATTGCCATAAATTAATCCTTCCTCCAGTGTGGTCTGAGCAAAGAAGACAGAAGTCTGCAATGTGCTGAGGCCAGTGCCTGTCATTTTCTGTGCTCCAGGGAATGCACACACTCACACACAACACACACACAGACAGAGGGTCATTTCTACAGATTCTGCTTGAATGGCCCTTCCAAGACACTTTAGCTACCTGTGCTTTTGCTCCCTGCAGGCCCTCTGCTGCAGAAAATGCTGCTGTGTGGGGGCAGGCACACAGAGGGCAGCATACATGTGCACTGAGGCACGGCAGCATAAATGTAGGTGTACATATATATGTGTGTATACTTCCAAATACACATGTTGAGCTTTGTGGTTCAGCTGACTACAACCTACAACTACCAGATTCCAACACAAAATCAGTGAAAATACTGGGAAAGAAGGGACAACATAGCCCAGAGCAGCACCTTTGGGCGTGTGCATCCCCTGGGACAGTGTTTTCTAAGAGTTGCTTCTGATACTGTGCTGTGTTCCTGGTTTTCCTGCTTCATTTTATTTATTTTTTTATAAAAGCTTGGATTTTCGAAGGCCCGTTATTTTCATATTCTAACAACTAAAACAACAGCTTTTAACAGAAAAGTAAGTCTCTCATGGCTTTTTGTCAAACTTTGAACAATTCACAAGTTTTGTTATCATGACATTGGGCCTTTTACTCAGACAGAGAACATGACCTCAGCAGCTTGTTAAGGAGACATAATCCCTCAAAGACCTCACAGTGGCTGTTCTCTGGGTTTTTAATTCATAGCTTGTCCATCCAAGCTCATTTTGCATTCTTACTGAATCCTGTTTCTGCAAGAGACAAAATCCTATAGGGTTCCTATAGGACATTGTGTGTCCAGTTACAGCAATCACTCACCAGTGGCTTTGAGAGAGTACAACAAATCCTACCTTGCAGAAAAAATGTGTTTGTATCTGTTATGGACAAAATTTTTTCCTTCCTGCTGTCTGTGTGTAAATATAAATAAAAACGTGCATTTTTGCTAAAAATTATGAACAATGGCATGTAACTACATTTTTGAAGCTGACATATGCTTAATATTCTAGCTTGTCTAAAAATAAGCATCTGGTCATCTGTTCAACAGCTAACAGAAAGTAGATACAGCAATATTCCCAGGACAGATATTAAAAAGCTCTGCTTAGGAAAAATGAAATATTGGAAACCCCAGGCCCTTATTTTTGGGGGGATTTAAATGCACTCACATCACACCCTTTCTTAATAGTCCCTTTTTTCTTACTGCTTACAAGGCAGCACATGGACTGACATCTGGTTGGGCAGATCTATTCACACCACAAAAAGCGTTTTGGAGAGCAGTTTGCTGCTACAAATGAACGGAAGGCTTAAGTTTGCAAGTTATCAAAAGAAGCTGATACCAACTGATCAGAATTATGAGCAGTACCTGGGGATAAAACTCCTAAGAGTATGGATTGGTTTGTCCCATCTCTTATAATAGTTAAGTAGGACCTGTGCTGTAAAATGAGGTTTTAGCATGCAGAATATACAGTGACATATGTAATTAAATATCAGGACTTTGGAGATGACTTATTTTGAGATAGCATTAGTCAAAATCCAAACTGCCTGATTTTATTTTTGTGCATATCTATATTGATTCTAGTCTTTCAGACTGCTGAACAGCTTTTGAGCAGTGTTTGCTTGCTTTGAATGTTTGCTGACTCTAGAATATCTGAACATATACAAGGCCAGCAGGTAACTTTTGCACTGCGTGACCCAGGCTGAAAATGCCATGGTGCTGCTTAGCTGTTGAATATTTCAGAGATAACCAAGAAATACACACTTCAACTGCTACTTATACCACGTTTCCAAAAAAAAAACAAAACCAAAAACAAAAACAAACAAACAAACAAAAAAAAAAACCCAGTAAATACTTGCACCTAAGAAAACAAAAGGATTAGTTGCAAATGCAAAAGCCACTTTATCTTTTGACATGATTTAGAAAGGTGAGGTACAGCAGAGATTTTAATGCCTGCTCATGCACTGTGTAGTTATTGTGATATAAAAAAAGAGAAATGTTTAAAATACAGCTTATAGCACACTACTACCATTGATATATTGCTTGCTGTGCTACAGAGCAGAGAGAATGCATACACAGAAAGATACCTGCTGTTAAATGGGCAGCATGGACAAGGATTCGAACTCCTGGCTTCAACTCAAAATGGACCAGGTTTTGATTCAGTTTCTGGATCAGCGTTTCTGAAATCTGGGAAGAAAAAAAGCAACCAAAAAAAAAAAAAAAAAAAGGGAGAGAGAAATTAAGAAATGCATTTGTTTCTTGATCATTGGTTTAGATTGCCAATAGGTGTGTAGGAAATGGAGCTTTTTTCACTTTCCGAGCACAGATTCCTGTCACATCACAATGAAGGATTATGGACAGAGTGGTTTGTGTAGGGTCAGCACTGGCTGAGCAACAAGGTCCCCTGTCACACCTCTGTGAATAGCCCAGCAGCTAAAGGGAATTGGGCCCCAAAGGAATATTCCACCCACATGTGAAAGTGGCCACAGGATAAGCGAGCAGCAGCACATCAGTGAACTCATTCCCTGTTCAAGGGAAAAGGAACATTTCTATTGTTAATGAACACTTGCTCATAATAAATAACTTCTTGCTTGTTGAGTGGCCACTTCCATGCTCTTAGAGGATGTTTGTAACATGTGATATACCTGAATAAAAATGAATGGTTTAGATCCTTGCCACAGCTTGCAGTTATTTTTCAAGTTCTAGAAGGAAAATTTCATTTCATCCAGCTCTGAGATTCAAAACAGCTGCTCCCTAATCCTTAAATATGTACCAGAACCAGCTCAAATCTGGAAGTGTTTACTGACTACAGAATGTGGCTTAAACAAAATGCATGTTCCATCTCTTCTTATGGGTTTCATGCATAACCCACTCTCTTTCGTGGGGGAGATATTCCACCGAGCTTTCAGATCAGCAGATTATCTTTCCATAACTGATGACATCAACAGAGCCCTAGCAGAAATGAAGGAGATTACTCCTCCTTTAAGGACACAACAGAAAAGATGAGCATTTGTTGAGATAAGACCCCATGAAATCTGTATTTGCAAAGTAAAGGAGCCAGACTTTGGTCCAATCTGTTGGCAAATATGCCTTTTTTTTAAAGCCAGTTTGTTGCAATATGCACAGATCCACTTTTCCCACATCACATCACACTTCATTACATGCAAAAAGTTCCAGGGATATTGCCATTAAAACCAAAAAAGTCCAGATAGATTAATCAAGGAATGGAAGCCTACAGACGTGGTGCTGACAGCTTGTTGTGTGTCTTTTGTATGTTCATTTGTCTGATGTTTCATATATTTCACATTTTCTTAAGGCAGAGATCAATTTTCCAACTGAACAGTCACAGTTCTCCAGGCTGGCTTATTAGGTAGAGTCATTGGAAAATTTGAAACACAACATCTCCCATAACCCTTAATATGCAGTTGCTGAGAATGTGTTTTTATAGCCCTACCAGGATCAAGTGGAATCGGATTCTAGTGCTCACCACTTAATTCCATTTGTTTTAAATAAATCCTTATTCCTTCTCGAAGATTAATGAAAATTTGTCAGAAAAAAAAGAACATTCCAATAATTTTTACAACATCTTTTTCATGTTCTTCATTTTTGTCTGGTTGAGCTATTTCAGTAAGTTCTATCCAGATATGATTAGATGTTCTTTGGCTATCATTCATCACAGTATGAGATTTATCTGTTGCTTTTATTTTTTTAATATTCTTAATGGTTCTTTCAATACTCTTGGCTCATTCAGTTAATTTCTGGCTGCTGATCACTTGAATAGGTGCCTTTGGTCCAATATCAATTTGGCAATAAATCTTACAGGCATTTTATTTATATTTTTAAATATATCTCTTTAAAGTTACAATTTATTTCATGGGTGCCAGAATGAGCAGTAAATATATTTCTTCCAATAGTAAGAAAAAACACCACCTGCATTCAAAGAGCCATCTGTTGAGCTCAGAGCAGCAGGGATGGTGACACAAAGATGTGCAGTACATGAAGAATGCCTGGGAAGCAAATTATAACCCTCTTTAAGGATTTGAGAATATTAATAACCAAGATTGACAAGTATAAAAAGTTTTTCATCTCTAAAACTAGAGCAACAGATGCAGATTGATATGCTCTAAGCCAGGTACATTAATGGCTTGTGGAACTAATGGGAAAAGTATCATCCTGGCTGTATCCAGTCCCACATAAAACCTAACAGCTCTCCTCCATAATCCTGCAGGAATTTTCCTTTCTGCTCAGAGATCCTGATGCTGCTGGGGCAGCTAAGCCTCTGGAAAAAAGAAATAAAAATAAAAAGCGAATACGAGACAGTAAACACAAGAAAGGAGAGAACCACGTTGTGTGTCATTTCTCTTCAACACACTGTGATAGCTGCCCAAAATGGTAGGGAAAGAGCAGAGGTCAAAAACGTACATGGTGCCTTCTCTACCAGCAGAGGCTCACTGTGATGTGCAACTGAGTCTGCAGCTTACAAACGTTGCTGTGTAGTACTGGAGAATGGCTTCCTCCGGGATTTGGGCAAAAAATGGAAGAATGAGAGAATCTGGAGAAAGTCAGCATGAGAAGGTACCAGAGGTTTGGCTGGGCACTGCTGACTTGAAGGGACAGTGAGGTCTCCCCTGGCCTGCCTGCGGGTTCCTGTGGCTCTGAGTGAAGAGGAAAAACAGCAGCTGAGAGGTGTTGTGGCTGTCTCCCAACAGACAAAGTGTCTGAGAGAAAAGTCAACAGGTATTTCTCTCTGGAGGGCTAATGGAAAGGAAAAACAGGAAGGGGAGAGGCAGTAAGGGTGAAGTAGTAAGAAAAAGTCACAACTGAAATGTATTATTACTGTGTTGCCTTGTTACTTGGTTATGAAGGAGGACTTCATTGTATAACGTCCTGTACAAATTTATCTTAGACTAAAATAATTTTTGCCTGAGACCATCAGTGTCTCAGCAGAGGCTTCAAACAGCCGTAACTATTCCAGGACTACACACGAAGTGTCAAAACTGGCAGCAACACTGTTCATTCTGCACAGAGGATAAAGCATACTTCCTTGGCTCGGTTAATTGCATGTTCTCCCAGTGGCTTTTTGTGTACAGCTTTTTTTTTTTTTTCCCTTAGTCTTTATGGAATGTGAATGAGTGAAAAAAGTGAGTAACAGCCTAAGATCTTCAAAAGTGCCAGAAGTTCTAGTGAGATTTAGACATCTGCCTTCCTCAGGCAGCTCTGGAGATTCCTGACACACACGTCTGAGGGAAGAACAGATGCATTCAGACGTGTTTTTAAAATGTTTGCTTGTTTGGCACAATATTTTCATTTTTCTTTATGTGGAAAACAAGATGCTCTTCAAAACAGACATACAGACTGAAAATGCATTTCTGTACTCCTAAAAATCATCTGAACTAGAAACCATACATAATGGCTTACAAAAGCCAGTATTTGAGGTCAGTGAGCAGCTTACATAAACCTCAAGGGCCAAATTCACAGTGGGATTGGACACCGCTCTCCAAAACTGGACCTGGCAATGTTTGTGGTCCTCACGTGCTCCCAAGGGGACCTGTGCACTGAAAGCTCAGTCAGGAGATTTGCTTTGAGACGGGAGAACAAACTCCTCTGCCTTTCTTACTCTATCAAGCCTATTTCTAGCTCAGTTATCAGATTTGATAATAGGAGTCGTTCTGACTTGACTTGTTCGCAGTATTAATAAAATGTTTCTGAATTAAATTTCCACATAAAGGCTGATCTCAGTTGCTGAGGTAACAAAAAGTTTTCAATAATGAACATTTTGGGGTTTGTGCTTCCCTTTATTTCTGCACTCAGAATGATACCGTGGATACGTTTTGGTTTAAAAAGCAGAAAAGGAAACATCAGAGTACTTTGACCTGTTTCAAAAATAGCAATGCAACTCCAGTTGAGAAGCCAGACCCCCATCTGGGGAACAGGTTGGCCTCAGGCCTCCCCCCCTTCATCTCTCCTTCCTGGAGATGCAACCAACTTATGTGAAGACAAAACTTCTTAGAATAGCAGCCTCTTAATTTATAGTCTTCAAGAGTCTCTCTTGTGAAAATAATTAGCTTTCAGAATTAGTTTTGGTCCTTAACTGAGCCTCATTGACTTTATCTGCTTCATTTGCAGAATTAAGCATGATGTGCAAAAATAATTCAGTAATAGGAACTATTCTTCATGTATCATTTTTCATCAAAGGACATATAATGAATAATAATAACAGACAATTTGTGAATAAAAAAAAAAGAGATTCCAATTTAAAAATGGAACAAAACAAAAATTAATTTGGCTTCTCTTAGCATTTTGTCAGATTTAGGACTGTACAAGAACCATGTGAACCAAGAAGCAGAATTACCACTGAGAAGGGCATTTTCCCATACCTTTATTGACTTTTGAAACCCCTGATGCAAATTATTTTAGACTAATTGAATGTGATTCAACTGTGCCAGTATGCACTAGCTAAGAATCTTGATAATTTTATAGATACTGTGTAAAGATCTCAACTAATGAGCGCTACACTTCTCTTCAATTCATTGAGCAAATCAATAAACAACTAAGGAAAGAATTATGCACATTGATTTAGTAGGAAGAAACTTGAACTAACATTGGGAAAGTGAAGCAAGAGTCAGGGCCAATGTGGATTACTTTAAACTGTGCCACTTGCCCTGGATAACCTTGGACACTTCACATGGGGCCTCTAAAGCCTGCTTGCCTTAGCACTGAAAAGAACACAGTTACTGACTTACTGGCTCCAGCAGGAATCTCTTCAGATCTTTAATGAAAGAGGGCAAATTCAAGCTGCTGGGAGTATCCAGGGACACAGAGCATGAGGCAGAGGATATTCCTGTGGTTACTCTGGGACAAGAATGGACCAGCAGATATGAACCCAGAGAGAACATGGACATAAAAGCCAGGATCCACTTTTGATGAACAAAGGCAACCAAAAACAGACTTGAGAATCAAGGGCTGCTTTGTACACTGAGCAAAAGATGAGGGAGAGAGGGCTGATAGTCACGTGGCAGGAGTCAACTCAAAGGTATTAAGACAAGAGAAAGCCTCTCCTACAGCACACAAACAGCTATGAAGAAAAGCTGGCTGAGGAAAAAAAGACCCTGGTACAAGGTCTTTTGGTTTGCATTATTCCATTTTCTTCTCATCTGCCTTTACTTCTTAATACTGACCCAACCTCCCCTAAGTACCTGTGGAAAACTTGTTCTTCATTCAAAGGCACAGGTGTTAAAAAAAATCTCTCCTAGTAAACATTAGATTATTTACCCAATATATGAACCTCTTCCTTAAACTTAATTTCCAGACTGATTGGCACAATTTTCTGTAAGATTTGAAGGCGTTCACTGTCATGATGTTGTTGCTAAAAATATTTTGGTGATGGGCACACCTGAAATACATCAGACAAAAGAAACATACTGAAAGAAAATACACTGAAACACTAAAGCTTAGGAGGGTGTGTGAAAGACAACCCCAAACTATAAAGTAAGATAGAAGCTCCATCAGCTACAAAGAAGCAGATGTAAAACTAAATCTGCTTTAAGGAAAGAATCCCAAGAGGTACATGCTTACAGGCTTCCCGAATGCCACTCTCAATGGTTTTGAATTCACAAGAGGTATTCAATCTCTGCAGTTCATCACTGTCCATTTGATATTCAGTCATCCATGTCATTTCCCATCTCTTTGGCTGGGCACAGATACTGGCCACAGCTGTGACATATTGAGTACAGTTGGCTACCAACCAGCTGATGTTATCATTTGCCAAAGTCTCCATCCTGCTGTGCTGCTGAGAGCTCTTCTCAGAGAAAAAAATTAATGGCCTCAAATGTTGTTAACTATTTGCTCCTACCCCTGTTTTGCATTCTTTTACAAGGATTTTGAATAGGCCAATGAAAAGCACCCAAATGGAGAACTAAAGAGAAATTCAGGATAACATTGAAACCTTTACTTGATATGAAAATATCACTTCAGATTTCTCATGTTCCTTCTGCTTACATTTCATTTGACTAAAAGAAAATGAATTTGTTATGCTTTATAAAAAGCCCCCACTAGTAAACAACATAGAAGATAATTTGTGAAATGCATAAATAAAAAAGATAACCCTCAGAATCCTCCTATTGAGTAAAAACATACACTGAAATAAATAGAGTAATTATAACTGCCCTCTACTGAATTTGGAGTAGAATATTTTCCTACTGAGCATTCATTTTGAACTGTATTTGTGCTAAAAATAACTCAATTTCTTGAAATGTTACTATTAGATATTTGCCCTTCACTGAAGAGAAAGAAATTTGTGTTTTTGAAGTAGAAAATCTGAATCTTATAATCATCAAATTCACCAAGCCCATCCATGAAGATGGTGTAACAACTGCATTCCAGCCCAAGTGGCCAGTGACAATTCTGTATGGCACTTTTTGCAAGATTTGGGATATTTCAGTGTTGTTGCTGTCATAGCATCCAAATCAAAGACCAGTAAAAGGCAACTGGTTTTTTTGACAGCAATTTGACAACAATTATTTCTATATTTTTAAACAGAGTGATAGTCTGTCCTAAGATAACTTTAAATGAAGCAGAGCAACCAAATGACCCAATTAAAAAGAATAAAATAAAATCTGAAAACTAAAGAAAAAAAAAAAAAAAAGGAAAGCCACAATATTCCCATCACAAAAGTATTAAATATTCCTGTCATAAATAGGATATATTTTGCTAATGTGTTTTGGGATTCTGCAGGATGAAAAGGCCTTTGGAATTTTAGGAAACAGTGAAGAATAACTTTGCACTGACTACAAAAAGTTAAGTGGATCAAGCACTTTTTTTGTATTTATGTATTTGTATATTAGATGGAATTGTCCTGTGTTGCACACTGAGAAAACTTCCCCAGACTCATATGTAGCAGGTTTTCTTAACTGTCAACAGCAGTCAAACTTTTTAAAGCTACTTTAGTCTCCAATGGAAAATATTAGGAATGCAAAGTTCACATTTCTAAATGCAAACAGATATGACAATAATTGATTCTATGTATACCTAAAAAATAATTTGGGACAATTGTATGAAAGTGATACATCAAGTCAGGAAGAAAATTACATTTACAATCTAAACGCAGTTTAAGAGAACATGAGAGAGAAATGCACTATCCTCATGGAAAACTACATGGAAATGTACATTTGTCAAGCGGGGCACTACTGCAGTCCCACTACTACTGCCTACTGTGTTCAGACTCACAAAACATGAGTGGCACAAGGGAGTATTATTGACTTTGATAAATGGGAAACCAAGACCTAGATTTTCAAGGGATAGTGGAAGTATCTAAGTACCCCTGAAGTCAATGGGAATTATGTACCTAGAGACGAGTGGCTGGACAGAGAACTTAAAGTATGTTTACAAAGCCAGATGAGTATGTATCAGATAAAAACAGAGCTTAATCCCCCTCAAGGGGAAACAGCAAAATGTAAGCCTCCCATGGTTATTAAATATGAATAAGATTTACTCATAAATGTGGAAGTCCATGAAAGCACATACAGCCCTCATGGTTATCCACAGCAGAACAGTGGTCTAGCTCAGGTGATGAAGAAAGGAACCTCTATAATGAATTGCTTCCTTAAGGAACCTTATTCCATTGCAGTACTTGTCTAAACTATTCCCATTTTATTCCTTGTATACTTGAAAGTTTCACTTCTAAATTAGAAAAAATAATTCAGAACTCTAACTCCTTTGGGTGTGCACCTGCAAACTGGCAAGCTCACATATGTGCCTTTGAATAGCTTGTTCCTTGCCCATGAGCACAAAACAGACTTCTGGTCCTACCAGAAAAGAGCACTATACATCAGAAGTACCTCAGAAGCAACTTAAGCTGTAGCCGTCAAAAACATCTGTTCCCAATACTCATCCCAGTAACTTCAAGCACTGGGAGAAGCTGTTGAATAAGCTCAGAAACACTTTGGGCAAGGCATAGTGAAGGAGCAAAAGCCAAAACAGATGACAAAACAGGAGCAGTATCAGAATATGCTTCAGAGCAGAGGGCAGAGACACCTTTTGCAGCCCTTGGGCAGTTCTCACTGAAAACCCCACCATTCTCTATCAGAATTACTAGGAAGGGGAATGCAGCACCCACAGACCAGAAAGATAAACATTGTGACCATCCTGTTCTGTTTTGGGTTTTTTTGCAGGAAAGAGCTGGCTGAAAATGGCAAATAGTTCCTTTCCTCCAAAGGTTACCATTTGGACCCTGGAGGATGTCAGAGATTTTGATGGAATTACACTGAAAATTACATTTCTTCCTGCCCATAAAAAGGGCCATGAGAGTGCTTCCAGGCCTTCTTTTCTCCACAGCCACAAAGACTGTTTTCACAGGAGAGTAAGAGAGGCATAAAAAGAGGGAGAAAGAGTAAGCTGCTGAGCGCCAGAAGAGAGGTGGGTCAGATGTAAATTTGAAAGTTTATGGACTGGCTTCCTTGCCAATTTGTGAAGGAAGCAAGGAGAAGGGGAAATGAAGGAGAAAAGGAAGGAATTTTTTTGCAGAGCCGTAAATCTCCATATTTTTTGTTTATTACATGGGTGGTGAAAATTGAAGAAGAAAGTAATTTGTCAAAAGAAAAGATGACAGCTAGGAATGCTGAGCAAGGGAAAGCTTAAGAGTATGGGTGACTTGGAGGTCTAAGGCTCACAGCTGACTTAACATGGTTTGAGCCATGGACATGGTACAGAGGTGTTTCCTTCAGAGCCAGAATTATCTTAGCCCTTGGAATCTCAGCTAATAAGCTGAGAGACAGCAAAGGAGCTATGGGACAAGAGGACATAGTTTAGTGGTGAAGATGGCAGTGCTGGGTTATCATTTGAACTTGATGGCATTAGAGGTATTTTCCAACCTCAACAATTCTATAATTCCATGACATTTCAGGATTTTTGCCTAGCAGAGTGTTTTATCTTTTAATTACAATCCTGCTAGCCCCATCTGGTCGGTAGAGAGACAGAGAGACAGAGTCCTTCAGTCATCATAATCTATTTCAGAGTTCTTCGTTCATCATAACCTGTTTTATCTGTTCACAGAGAAAACAATCTACAGTGGCTCAGCCCCACTTCCAGCACCATGAAGAGGGCAAGCAGATTGTCCAGTCCCATCCCTGTGCCTTGAACTAATGAAGTTGTGAACTGCCCAGATTTACCACTCAGCTCTTTCCTCCAATGCTTTCTAGACTCTTGACAGTGTCAAAATTTTTGCTTCATGAAGCTAGTCCACAGTTCCTGTTGGCAGGAATTATAGCCTAAATCCTACCTTCTTTCTTCCTGCTTCCATGAAGTAAACAGGATTCTAAGGGAACAGAAATGGGCATCTAAATCCTAAATACAGCCCCAAAGTCCGTTTATAATGCTTTGAAGAAGCAGGAGAAAAAAAATCCACAAAATACTGCCCAAACTAACCAACCAACCCACCCCCAAAAAACTAGAAACATTAAAAAAAAAACCCTGAAGAGGATGTAACTTATATTACATGTGAAATCAGATGCATTCCTACCATAATGATCAGTTCTAACCACATACAAATCCCACATACATACAGATATATCTCTCTCTACATATATATATACACACACACACACACACACACACACACAGAAATGCATAAGCATACACTTCTCCTATAAAGTAGTAATGGACACATACCTGCTCTAAGTTTGCTGCTGTTCTTTTCTTTTCTCCTGTGGCATCTTGATATGGTAAAATGAAGAGCTCAGCAGAAGTGGGCAGGCCAGGGAGCACTGCGACCAGAACATGCTTGCTGGAAATACCTGTAGCCTGATACACAGACAAATAATGGAGACAGAAACAGCATGGATGGCATTGAATGCTGAGAGTTTCTTCATCAAGGCATCACAGTACTTCTACCACCTAGGATGCATCTCGTACATCTCGGTGGCTGAAATTTTTAAGGCAGAACTTTATTATCCCTAATTTTGACACACTAGACAAAATTCAGTAAGAAAAGTACCCTTCAGGCATCACTGCCAGAGTCATCTCCAGTCTTTTATTTCAGCTACACAACCAGATTGTGGAGTTATTATCCAGAAAAGGACCTAGTTTGGCCCTCAGGAAGTTTTGTTATCTGAGGGAAGGAGAAACATAATTTGATGAACCTTCCTCCATTGCCTTTCTGCTGTGAATTATCCACCAAAGGCACTTAAACCTCAAGGCTTTGACTTAACCTGAAGTTTACAAGTGCTGAATTTAGTTGGTCACTTTTAAAGCGGTGGGAACAAAAGCACCTTCAGACACATGGAGAGATCAGAGATGCACCACAGAGATTCCCTTGCAGTACAGGCTTGGAAGCCTCTCAGACATTGACTGCACCTAAATCTCAGGAATTCTTCTCCACGGTAGTTCAGGAGCAAAGACATGGAGGAGGTGCTCATTGGAGGAAATGGTGGATGCAGGACAAAGGGTTAGCAGAACTGAAGATAAATCACCATTTTCTGAGCCTGTGGATAACCCCAGCATGGCTACAGACAGTCCAGGGAAAACCCTGTGGAGTGCTCTCCATCACACACCAAGGAAAAGCATGTGTCTTTGATCCCTTTTTTTAAATTTTGCTTTGTTTTGTAATATGGGTTTAGAAAAAATGCTTATAAATATATAAAGGTCTCTCATATTCTTTACAAGGGCTCTCTGAAGTCAGAGCTTGAGTTATTTGTGCTTGCCTAACAGGCTGCTTTAAGGTGTCAAGAAAGACACAGTATTGCCTTCATTTTCAGAGGCTCGGAACAATTT
>VWZN01016595.1:196274-216037 GCA_013396955.1 Regulus satrapa
TCCTTTTCCTCCCATTTTTTAAATGAAATATCAGAAAAAAACCCCTCAGAAAATCTCAGAAACAATCCAGACAAGTTTATGCAACTAATTAGTATACAGTTTTTATAGACTTTTTGCATAGATGATGCCACAAATAACACTTAAGCTAATAACACTGACAAGCTTTGTGCCCTTTCAAAAATGCATCTTTATTTTTAAAAAGCAAAAACACTATTTCAAAGAATATGTTGCATTATTTTTCTACTGAGCTGAGAAACCCCAGCCATCTTTTCTAACTCTTCTTACCTCTTCCATTTCAAATCCAAATCTTCAGCCACATTAGAATATTTTTGTGACATTCTGCTCCATAGTTAAAAGAGGAACTTCAGAGCTTCTCTACAGTGCTGATGGAAAAACCAATGTCCAATCCTGCCCTGTCAGCCCCATGCTATAGGAAGGACTTAAAGCCCTTGATGGGGTGCTCTTCTGTGCAGTAAAAATTGTTTAATTTTTGGTCTCACAAAGTATTCTACAGCATATTTGCAATTCCATTACAACAGGATTGCTTTACGCTGGAGGCTGACTCTGGGCACCAGATTGTCACAGGGTGAGATAATTTCTCCTGTCTAAAATTTAGGATGCTGGCCTCAAACACTGTTAATTCTGCATTTCTGGGTGGTGGAAACAAAGAGACACCTTGAGAGAGCAGCTGATCCAGTCCTAATGAAGGACCAGAGCCCTTGTAACACAGGTTATGCACACAGCTTACCTCCACCAGAGTTCTCTTGACTACTCTGCTGATGTCCCTTCTCCACTCTGGTATATCTGGGTTGTAGTCATCAAGGTTGGGAGAGAACGATAACCTCAGGGACTGAAATTTCTCTGCAGATACAATGACAGAGTGGTGAGTAAAGGCTGAAATGCCCTATTGCCAAATGAGGGGTCAGAACCCTGTGAAACCTGGTGCAGCTCATGTTTTGCTTAATGAATTTGCAGATGGGGCACAGACTGTGAGGGAATCCAGCAGTGTGCCTGAGAGACTTCCAGAGAGATGTGGAGAACCTGGGAGATTCATCATCTGAGCGTCTTGAAACTGAAAAGGATGATCAGTCCTTATTTGAGTGGATGAATATCACTGCAAAGGGAGCTGTGTTGGAAATGCAAATGAAATGTTGCCTTCAATTTGACTTCTGGAGCAGGCACACCCTGTGTAGGAAGCTGTGATCGGAGTCTCATAGATGTGCCCCAAACCCTAGAGATCGTAATTGGAAGGGAAGAGGGATAAATGTGGGGAGAGGACTAGCCTTGGAAAATGTACCAAACCTCTGTTGTTATTAACAGAGGTGCCCACATTGATCACTATCAGCTAAAACTGGGGATCCCAGTGGGTTTTAGGCTCCATCTACACTATATGGTATTTGTGTGCCCTAACTGCTTGTGACGCAAGAGAACCATGTCAAAGCAGCACAGATTTCTGTGCAGGACTGCAGCACACAGCACTGATTTATCTTTCAGGCTGAGCATCTTTTGTGTGAGTTAGGAGGCCTCTACTGGCCAACAAGGGGGAAAACCAGCTTACAAAATAAACTAACATTTTGACAATCGTGTAGGATGATCAAGGAGTGATGGAGCACATGCAGAGGGCTCCGGATAGGAGATCAATGTTCTGCAATCATGTCAGTCTGCACTAATGTCAGCCAGTGGCCTTCAGAGATATTACTCTGGACTGGTAACACTGGAATTCAATTTATAATCTCACTCAAAGCATTTTGGAATAAAGACCTCTTGTTGTTGCCAGCTAACCTGGCTCTCTAAATGTTGACTATGGAGAATCCTGTGTGAAGTAAAAGGGGAAGAACTCACCATACACTGCAATAGTCTTTGTGTCCTGAAGAATGGTGTTTCCTGCTGAGACCTGAACAGTGATGGTGTTCATCCCTTCCACAGAAAATGTGAATGTGATGCTCCCTTCCAATGTGATCAGTGGCTGCAAACACATCATAAAAGGAGAAATTCAGTTAATTTGGCTGGAAAGGAAAAGCAGAAATGAGTTGGCTCTCTAACATTTGGGATGGTTTAGGGAGTTAGTTCCAGATTGGAAATTTCAGACTGAGGAGGGGCTGATGTGGCAGCTAATTTCTGAGAAAAGGGCATGTGAATCAGAGTAAGGTACCTATAATTTCCAAAGGAGCTTTTAAAATTACAGTGCTTCCTTTCCACTTAGCATGCTGGCTGTTCTGGATCCCAAGTTAAAATGCCCACCTTTGCTCTCTCCCCAGATACTGATATAAAGATGTGCAAGACTCACTGCTCAGGTTGCACTCTCCTTTCCTAAATCTAGTGTAGGTGCTTTATTTAAGGTAACTTAAGGGGGTTGTCACAAAACCAGCCAAATTAGGAATTCACATTTGCTGTCCCATGTTATCTTTAGATACAGAGACATCATTTATTGGTATGTGCTGATGCTTGAGAAGACACAGATCCCTTTAGCTGTGAACCAGTTTATCAATGAGTTATGTCCTCATGCAGACTCTCCCTTAACTTCTCTTTTCACTCATTAATGAACTCTGGGTGAGATCTTCAAAGCACCCAATATTAACTCCAAGTGTTGCCATTGTAGTCTGTAGTAAAACTCATACTTCAGTGAGAACAGAATTAGACCAACCCTGATCACTTACGAGCTTAGGAGATCAGAGGGAAGGTTAAAAGGTGACAATCACAGCCTGTAAGTACCTCTAGGGGGAGATGATTGCTGATAGTACAGAGAGTTCTTTAATCTACACAAAAAGGCATAACAAGATCCAACAGTTTGAATCCCAGACTAGATAAATTTAGACTACAAACACGGTGCATGAGTTCAAAGCTCAGAATAATTAGCTGTGGGGAAAGAGTTGAAGAAGATGGTCAGAAGGAGAAGCAGTGCATTTTCCATAATATGAGGAAAATTATTAGTGCAAAACAACAAAAAGTCAGGTTCTGCCTTAGTCACAAAGAGTTAAATAAAGCAGAAAGTACTGATCAAACTCTCCAATCTGCATTATACAGAAGAGAACCATATGTGATTATGAAGGTCCCTCTTGGCTCTACAAAATCCATTACAACCTCTCCCCTCAGAAACTAATTAAGGTTTCTGGGTACTTTAGCCACAATTATATATGAAGTAACAATTCTAATGTCTGTACAGATGTACCAAGACTGCAAGCACAGAGGCAGCAGAAAGTGATGGATGATACTCTCATATCTGAGTAGACCCCTGGGGCAGGGAGGTGTTTTGGGAACCATTTCATCCACCTGTAGCACATGATAAGGTCCTTTTGCACATGTGGTTTAGCATAGGGTGCTGGGGCTTAGGTCAGTTCCAGATATAAACAAAGCTTCAGCTCAAAAGGTTGTTTTCCTTTTAAAATCTTCCAAAACCCCTACTTTTTTTTTTTTTCTTCTTGTTTCTGAAGAGAGTGAAGAAAAACAGCAGAAACTCTTCCAGATTTTGATTGACTATCACCTTGGATGAAATTAAGGAAGAAAGCTATTGGCAACATGCATGAAATAGCAATAAACCCTGCAGTTAAAACACAGCAACAAACACAAAGCACTACTTACATTTCCATGTTGGTACCTCCAAGGACCATTAGTATCTCGGCATTTGGTTTATAATTTTCTCGCATATGTGACTACATAGAAGCATTCCCAGATCCCTCTCTCCCTCCCTCTTCTGTCAGAGAGCTCCTCCAGGATTATTTTGACCTCAGTCAATCAGGAATACAAACCTCTGTGTTGTTCCCAAACCACCAGACATAAGTAAGTGTTCCCACTTGGCTTGGCCACAACACTGCTGTGGCATTGATCTCCTTGTTCTTCGTGGTGACAAAGGGCAGAGATAAGTGAACGTGTTCCAAGGGGCCTGCAGAAACAGAAGCAGCAGGTGAGTCCTCCCTCCATCTGAAAAGTTAACCTGAGTGGAATATCCATTGGTTTAGGGAGAAAAAAGGCTTCTCTAAATCACCATGAGATGAGACAAAATGTTTTGGCTGATCACCATTTCTAGAGAGGAAGGCTTAAATCTGTTCCTCAGAGACCAGGAGCCACCCCTGTACCTGGAATTGAAAAACTTGGACTCTCTACTGCATGAACATCATAAAGTCAAGAGCTTATATTATTTTTATAATATCAACAGAGCCCTGTTGTGTGAATATGGCCTTCACTGGGAAGACATGAGATTGTGCAGGACAAAGGGCTTCAGTAGACATGAAGCATCTTTGCTTGAAAACTGCTATGATTTGGTGAACTTCAGCAGAAATTCATTCTGAAGGCAGCTATTCACCGAGTGGCATTTTCATGTTACCTTACACTCCCTCCTTTTCATCAGTAAACTCTTTTATTTCTTTAGTATAAACAGAACATAATTCATTCGACAAGTGACATAATGCCCAGGGTTACACATTTCCCATCTTCTGGAAACAGATGGGCCTTTGTTGTTAAATCTTGTTCTATAGATTATTTTTTAAATGTGTTCTGACTGCTCACCAAGAGAACAAAGCAATTGTCCTGAGTGCCAGGGAAAGAAAAATAAATAAACTTCAGGTGACACAAGGACATGGGTTCCTTAAACAAATTAAGGCCACATCTACACATGCCATATCTGTGAGCTCCCCAGTGAAGAGAACTACAGCCACAGCCTTGCACTGTTCACATGGAGCTGAGATGCACTGCTAGAGAATTTAATGTATTTCCAGAGAGAATCTTTCAGGATATACCCACCTTGCTTTTCAGCATGAATGAACACCACATAATCTGGAGAAAGCATCCTGTATAACACAATAGTCAGAGTGAGGAAAAAAACTTTCCCAAATCAGACTGTATAAACAATGCCAGAATAAGGACCAGTGCTCCTGATTTATTACTGAAATGCATCTTTCTCTGAGTTATAGACACAGCCACTGCTTAAGCTGATGCAGCCCAATTAAGAGTTATCCACGATCAGATTAACCAAAGCCTGCTATACATGAGACCATGACTTATTTTGCCTTTTAGAAGTAACAGTCAACTTGGAAATTCATGAGATACCACAATTTCACCCTTATGATTTTAATGGCATCCTCCTGCTCAGATCCATTTCCATCACCATGATGCTCCTGCTTTCAGCAACATACTAAGACCTGAAAAACAGCAATTTCAACAGCTAAATGCAGCAACAGCTGTAATTATGGAGCCCATGAAGAGTCTGATACTCTGCAACATTACTGCATCACTGCTCTGAACAGATCCCAAATGAACCTGCACAGCAGAGAGTGCCCAGCCCTTCCTTGGACCTTCCCCATACAATGGCTAGGAGGGGATATGAAAGAATGGCTCTAACAACCCGACTCTGCCTGAGCATTTCCCAGCACAGCTGAGTCAAGAAGGCTGAAAAGCTGAGTTGTTATCCGGCCAGCAGATGGGGATAGCTCACTCTGGATAGGCCCTCCTGGTGGGAGACTGCTTTCTCCCAGGTAAACTTGAAGAGGATTCAAGAAAATTAAATTCTGAGCTTCATGAAGGGCTATGGAGGCTATGGCCTTCACCTGTCCCAGGGAAAAAATAAACAAAAAAAACCAAAACCCAAACCAAGCTGCATAAGTTCCAGAAAACTGAAAGGGAGAAGCTGCTCAGAAGGCTCACTTGCACAGGTGATGTTGTTCTGAAATATCCAGGCAAATCCATAACTAACTTTCCAGGAGAAAATTTTGACATTTCAGGACACCTTAAAGACAGGCTTGAGCAGTTTACATACAACAGTTTATACTGTCCATCCAACCCAAAATGCTCCTGTGTCACAAGTAACCTACATTTCTGGATCCCTGGGGCAACTGCAGGAAGGGCACTGCTTCTGTGCACTGGCAGGTGGCTGCAGCAGGATGAGGAGAGCATGGGTTGAAGGCTTTTCTTTAATCTTTGAGACCTCTAGCACCAAGGTTCAGCACCTGCAGTATTTTCCCAGCCACAGGTAGGGAAGGTGCTGGAAGGCCCAGATCTGGCTGCAGACACTCATGTATTAACCCGGTACCCAGGGATCACCCAGTTTGTAGCCCTTCCTAAAACTGAAGATGTTCAGGCTGCACATTTCTTGTCTGTGGATCTTACAATACAGTGTGTGTGTGTTTGTGTATTTTAAGGACATATTTTTGCAAAACTCCCCAAAGGCCAAGCTCAAACACTCCAAGCAGAGTACTCAGCAGAGGGCTGAGTGGCAATGCAAACATCCATTTCAAAGCTTTTGTGGATCAGGGTGTTACACTCTGGACGGGGCTGGATCTGCTGTACATCCCTGTCCTCAGCAAGTCTATTGCTGGTCTGAGTGGCACCATGCTCATTTGTAACCTGTTTTGCAGTCCCTAATTCTTGTCACGTAGAGAAAGGTGAGACATATCCCTTAGAGCTGTCACTTCTCCAGGGAGTCTGGCACATATAATCCGGGCCTGGCTGCAGTGATCACCCAGTGTTTAAATCCTGTGCTGACAATTACCTTTGCAAAACACAGAAACATACACTATCACCTGCTAAGTCACACAAGAAAATCTGAATATTGTTTATTTCTTGTACAGATCAAACAATCAAAATGTTTCATAAGCCTTCAGTGTCTCAAGAAAATTATTTAGAGCAGCTGTAGACCAGAAAGACATTAGGAGTGAGCGAAGGCTGGACACCTGCCAAACAAAGGTGTTTTTGAAGTGGGACATTCAGGTGTATATTTGCTCCAGCTCCTGTAGTCCTCCTTCATAAAAATCCTTTCTCCCACACTCCTGTCTCCCACTGTTCCCATCTGTTGACACAATGGTTCTTCATTAAAGAGCTGCTCTCCTACCTTGAAAAGGGGGCTGCTTTCATGCTGTGTGAACTAATCCCAAAACTAGAGGTCAAGTGTAGGGAATGCACCAAATCATCTACACAATATGTGGAGTTAGTTTGGTAGAGGGTAAACAATATTTCTGTAAAAATAACTTCATGTTTTGGATTTTCTTTTTTCTCAGATAAGCTGGCACAGAGGCACACAGTGAAAACATAAATAACAACCAACAACAAACCAAAAAAAAAAAACCCAAAAAACCCCACTGTATAAAGAAAATTATGGCCCCAAACAAAATGCATTAGGAATGTTACAAAATTTTGATAAATAGATTGGCCCTTTAGGTTCATAACCATGTGCTAAAATAAATATGAAAGAATGCAATGTTGATTTTATCTAAGAACTTGGGATACTTTTCAGTTGTAAATCAGACACATGTGGAGTATAAAAATAATAGAATAAAAAATAATAGAAGCAAAGAAATGTGAGGATAACTTCTTTTTTTTTTTTCTTTTTTTTTTTTTTTTTTTTTTTTACTATTTAATACAAAGATTTTGGTTCCTATGACAACAGAAACACTGAAATGCAATGGTTTCCATCCCAGAGGTGGGTGTGCCTCCCCACACAAACAATGGAGGGCAAAACATGCACAAAGTAAAATTGAAAGCTTTTTAAAGGGATTAAAGATCCATGGCTGTCTTTGTTGTTCAGGAGGTGTAAACTTGATAATGAAAGTTAATTTGAGAAAGGGCTTGAGCAAGGACAGTCCTTTCAGATGTCCCAAATTAGACTATCCAAAATTAGAGGTAAAACTAGGTTTAAAAATCAAAAGTTAATGGTTAGACTCGAAGATCTTAGAGGTCTTTTCCAACCTTAATGAATCTATGCTTCCTCTCAGTCTGGAATCAACAGTCTGTTTGGAGGACAGGTGAACACTCATCCTTTCCCACCACTCTGGGCCCCTGCCAAATTCCAAATGTCACCTCTAACTACACATAATAATTGTAAAAGAAAACCAGAAGCCAGCAGAGGGTATGAAGATACCTACACGTCACATGCAAGTAGAGGACGGCGCTGTCAGAGCCCAGGCTGTTTTCCACCAGCACGGTCACTCGGAATATGCCCACGTTCTGGTAGATGTGCTTGATCCCATCTTCTGTTGAGCTGAGATTGGCATATGACACAGCGATGCCATCACCAAAATCCACCTGAATGAGGGATCTCTGGAGGTCTCCCTGTGGTGAAAGAGATCAAACCAGGCTCTGTTCTGTTTTTGGAAGACAGGATCAGAGGAGTGACTGAGACCAACTGGAGAACAGTGACAAGGTCTGATGGACCAGAGGAACAACCTGTCAAACAACCATGGCTGCTAAAGATCACTCCCTTTCGTGTAAGATGCAGCATTGTTCCTTACCTTTAAACACCCTCACTCCCTAGGAAATCCCCCTCTGGCTCTACATGATGCTCATGCTGGCTATGTTCACACGTGCTGGCTATGCTGTGGAGCACCTCCACAACCTGGTGCACTAAAGCAGTGGACACTATCTGGAATGATGAAAATTAATAGTTGATCATGAATAATCTTTCATACAATTGTCTGAAAGGACCGTTTATTTACATTTGGTTTATTTCCACTGCCTTTTCTTTCTTCCTTTTCTTCTCTCTTTTCCTTCAAGAGAGAAACAGTCCTCTGGGTGTCCAATTCCCCTTCTAGAATCAAAGGTACCTGTGTGAATGGCTGGCATCAAGCAGGTATCCACACCAGAAAGAGATGTGAATGTATGTGACTATAAGAGGAAATTGTAACAGAATTTTTATATTTCTCTTGTTCTCTCAGTCTTTTTATAACTTGCTGTGAAGGCAGAAATAGTGGTGGCTTGCCTTAATGGAAAGCAAAAGGAGCAGAACTATACCTGATGGTGGCAAGACCAACAAATTTTCCCAGATGCTCTCTTTTAATAGACTGAAGTTGTTTACACACTGCCCCTGCACCCTGCTGGCAGCTCTGTTGCTTCCAAATAGATGAGAAAAAAAAATCCCAGACTGAAGGTGTGGCAGGGGAAATGGTTTTAAGAACAGTTATGTAATTTGTTGACCTGAGTTATTAGAGAGATGTACAGTTTCAAACATGATGCAGTGCTTTGGGCACTTTTGTCTGTCTGACTAAGGCAGCAGAAGCCAAATGGAATACGCTTCCAAAATTGACCATACACGACCTCTGAACCTCCTTCAAAGGAGGACTATGATTATCTCAAGTCCAGTGCTGAACTCAGACCAAATACAGAGATCTCTGATGTGCCTGTCAATGCTCTCCCAATTCGTCCAGGTCCATAATTTATTGGGGTTTTAGTTGTCTTTTCTTACTCAAAAGGAGATGATGTCTTTGAACAGTAAAGCCATGCTACTTGGACAAAGGCTTTTCACATGGTTAAAACATGGTGACCCCACTGGATTTATCAGCTCTGAGGATATTCCAGGGCACGCAGCTAAAGTCTGTTTCAGGTCATGGAATATTCCTCCACATATCTGAGGTAGCAGAAAAAGATGAAAATGGTGACAGCTTTTCAGAGCAGCCTCATGTCTGCAAGGGTTAAAATCTCTGATCTAATGAACCTTTATTTCTCTTGTCTTCTTTTCTGTTGATAGCCATGAAACTCATGGTGTCTACGGGTGTAGCCAGGGAAATGAGCCCTTTCTAAGGCATACAAGATTTAGATTTCAATTTCTAGGTAGAGAAGATGCTGACAGAAACAACAGAAAATCTAATTTGAGAAAAGCTTCAGCTGCTGTTCCCCCAGTCTTTTTCACTTGTCTTGGCCTTTCCTGTTTTAAAATTCTTTGAACTGGAAATACATTTTCCATTGAGTAAGATCCAGGCTATAATACTCCTCTGAAAATGCCACATTTTGAAAATCTGACATTTAAAATTCTAGCTTAGGAAGTGGGAGAGAAAAGTCAGGAAAACAAAGAGACTGTGTTTTGACTTGTCCTAATATTTTATCTGTGCCAGGTAAGAGCACAGGCAGCGTAAGACAGGAAAACAAAGCAGAGTAGCCAAAATCGAAACATTTTCCACACAGTCCACATCTGATTTAAACCAACCCAGCTGTCACTGTCTCAGTCTCCAACATCTCTCCAGAGCTGCTTACTAGAGGCTATTTTACCAAGAGAAGTTGTGTTCTGCAACAATTTTATGCCTATCCATACATCTTGCAAAACCCCCTTCTGTTGCGTTTTCCAGCTTCTCCTTTTTATTTTTTCAAGCTCAGTTCTCCACAATAGATTTTTTTCTGAAGCTTTTAGCCCAATTAAGGCAGATAAAAAACTCCCTGAATTATTTGCAGGAGACAGACACTGCTGCTGTTGGAGTGTTTCCATGGATTAATTAATTGTGTTTTCTTTAGATTAACTCCTTTCTGTGCAATATCCAAGCTTGGATATAACCTGAAGTACACTGCAATCCTGATAAAGGCTTTTGTGCAGCCAAAGGCTTTAGTATATGCTGAGCATTAAGAACTTTTAGCCTGAAAAGAAGCCTTCATAATTACAAACAAGTTTCCTACGGCCCCATATTAAACCCCTTACATACCTAGACAACATTAGCTACTAAAATGTTAATTAGAAATTTACTATTTTCTAAGGATTTTTTTTTCATTAAATGCCCAGGTTTTTTTCAAAATATGCCTCTCTCCCTCCTTCCTGGTCCTGCCTCCTAAGCCAAGTGTATCTTTTTCCTGCATCTTGAATAAAGGAGCCTCGGGTGCACACAAGACCTGAATGTTACCAAAAATCTCTACGAGGCTTCCTGCCTCAGGGTATATGAAGCAACATCCCACACAGTTTGCGACAATATTTTTATATTTTGATTATTGTTATGCAGCTCTCAATGTTTTGGTGGATGTGAGACCCATCTAGAAGGATTCTCTCTCTCAAACACACCATCGGAATCTTGCTCTACAAGTTTTGGTAATGCATTTTCCTTATTGACTTTGAGTATTTGTATCTAAATGGAAGTATTAAAAAACTGAACAAACAGCTCAAGGTTTTTAATTTTGATTCTTATGTTTCAGATTTCATTTTTAAATCTTTAATTATGCATTGACTTCTGTGTCTTCCTTAGAGATGTTGAAAATAGATTTAATTATCCTTTGCAAGAAACAGACACGGCTGCTGTTGGAGGGTTTTCATGGATTAATTCATTGTGCTTTTTCTAGATTAACCCCCTTTCCCTCTTATATATTTTCCTATCACCAAAAGACAGCATGAATGATTATTCATCAAAGACATTTTCACTGGAAGGGAATATCTATATATGGCATACCTTTAATCTAGAGCTGTCTAAAGTATATTCCTAATTTTTAACAGATACTCAGATCCAATTTGATCTAGAACTGAAAAACATGCTTTCCTGCGTAAATCCCTGCATTCAGAAAGGTGGCCTTAATTTTTTGAATCAGAAACGGAATAGCAAAGTGCCTTTCAGCAGGGCATACAGCTTGATACTTTTCACATCCACTTCTTTTTCAACACCAAACAGTGTATTCTACTGATCACATCATTCATCCTGACTGACAGTTGTGCCAGCGCAATTCAGCTATGAGCTCTTTTTACAGTACTAGATCTTCTGTGCCCCAAAGGAATCAATAACAGCCTCTCAGGATTATGCAGAATAATTCAACTTGTGTGACTGGAAGTGCATTACAAGACTGTAGTGCTGTGTGTCATTAGGAAGGCAAGGTCCACTTTCATACATTTTTTTTAATGGAATTTGAACATTGAATTTAAAAGTGCATGAAAGGCTCTGATTTCTCCCAACCAGCTTGTCATCATCAGAAAATGCAATTATAATTCAGATGACAGTGGTATGGGGGAGGGTACATACTGTGTTATTTCTGTGTTATTACAGGAGTGTAGTGCTGCTACTAAGACAAACAGCCGTGATCCAGCATGTGTATTGAAAGTTAGGATGAAGGTTTCATATTTCTGTAATCATTGCTAACAAACTTGTGATATCAAAAGAGGGAACACAGTGGCATGCCACAATTAAAAAAATAAATAAATAAAAAATAAAGACTATGCTTTTAATTACTACTAGCTTTGCATCTTTAATTTGAGTACATCAACAATCAAAACATGCTAATGCTAAGCTCATCTCCAGAAACTTCAGCTGAGTTGAATACTGAATTGCACCAAACAATAGGCTGAGGTGGGAAATGTTAATGTCACTGTGCCCCCAGCAGGATCCCCAAGCTCATTAAATGTACCCGAGACACAGTGTACCTTGTACAGCCATGTATCAACATTGTCATTACAGGGAGCCATGGCAGTCTTTGGGAAACTCAGGGCTTCATTTGTATGTTCACACGGTAAAAGAGAGAGTCCTCTGGATTTATGAGCAATCACTGCACAAATGCAAGGCACGGGGGGTATGAGGCAGAAAGCAAAGCTCTATTTTCAAATGAGGGAATAGAACATCAGAAAGTTTAAGTTTCTTACTCAAGGACATGCAGAAGGAGCTCAGAGTGTGGTTCAGGAATGAGTTAAGACTGCCTGAATTCTAGCCTGTGGCCTGAAGTGTAGGAACAAATTAGCTTTCCCTACACATTAGTCTAATCCAAACATCACATAGCAGCGGCAAGCAGTTAAAAGCAAGCCAAAATCTACTCCCAGTGGAGTGACTTTGCCAAGTGAGAACTGAGGCAGACCTGGAATGTCAAAGATTTTTGGCTGTCATTTTATCACGATAAAAAATAAATTAGAGGAGGCACTTTCTCTGTGAATTATCTGTAATGAAACAGCCAAAGCCCTGAACCTTCCTGCCCTGAATGTCTTTACCATCCATTTCCTCAGCAAAGATGTGTGAGCAATCAGATGAAACAAGTTTGAAAGCCATTGTGCTGATCAGCGTCGCTCTGGAGGCTGCAGCTCTCGGAGTCTCTGCTGAAGCAGCACAAGTGTCTCATGTTCACGCAAATAACTCTAACATACAAATAACAATTGTGGTTGTGACAGGCAAGAGACCTGCGTGACCATGTGATCAGGAAGGCACACAGAAACAACACACTCTTAATAAAATCCTTCTATTTTCTACAACAGAGAAGCAAAACATGTCAAGGACATTGGGTTGAATAACTTAAGTAGGAAAAGTGCCTTTGTAACTTCATGTTTTGGTTTTCTTTTGTTGCAGTACAAAACTAAAGCAAGGATTCAGGTTTTTAGGCTGAGAAACAACTCTTGTAGAATGCTGCAGTGTGAGAGGTACCAGCCCTGGGTGTCTGCATGTAGCCCAGACCAGGGCAAAGGATTAACCTTTAAACTGGCAGCATGTTTAGGCAATTAAAATTTTGCTTTAAAGCATAGCTAGTTTTCTCCTATGCTGTCATGCAATGATGAAAATGCTGTTGCTATCTTGCTTATCTCATGGAAATTTAAGGGCAAAATTCCCAGCTTAAGCCTTGCTTATTAAATACTTCCAAAATAGATCATAAAATGCAACAACACATGATAATAAAGGCAATATTGATGATTCCTGGCTATTGCCACCCACTGAAAATATAATGATGATCGTACCCAGATTAATTGGACAAATAACTTGGCCAAATCTTTCCAATAATGGGACCATAACTATTAAGTGCAAGGTGACCTTGAAAGCACTTTAGAGAAAGTCATACAGAAGTTCTAAAAGGTGACAGGAGACTTAGATCACTTTTGAAAGAATTCTTGCATTACTGTTGGTTGGGTTTGCTTTTAATGATATTAATATGCTGCGAGATATAAATGCTTGACAGGAAAATTTCATGTGAGTCAGGGTTAGAGAAATTGGGCCAGAATCCCAGCTCTCAGGAATCAGCAATGCTCAGCATGCTCCTGGGTTTGGTTCCTGCCCTCCCTCCACTTGCACAGACTTCAGTGACGATTTTCTTTTGTGTCTTCTTCAATATTAGAACACTTCTGAATGCCTTGTCCTTGCTTCTCTTGAGGCATCTTTTGCTCACATTGTGTTTTTGTCAGAGTGCACTGTCGTGGCTCTCAGCATCACCATAGGCACAACCAGGCTCTACAAGGAGCCACTGTGCTGTGGTTCCGGCCCCTCAATCCCACATCTGAGTGAAAACATCAGCTTTTTACTGCTGCCATTTGTCTCTCCCTGCCCTCTAAGCAATCTGCTCCAGTACAGAGATACAGTGAATTTTTTAGGGCCTCCAGTGAAGCTGCTTCTGCAGTTTGTTCCTCTTTTCAAACCCAGGTGGATTCCTAGATAGAGCAGAAAGCCCTAAAAAGATAACAAGAGTACAAACCTCAAACAAACTCTTGTACCTTGGCTCACCAGCTTCTTCTTTTTTTTTTTTTTTTTTTTTCTTTTCTTTTTCCTGCAGATCAAGTGGAACATGGGCATGAAAAAAGAGTGCTGGGAGGCTACAGCAAATGAAACAGCTCTGCAGATTTGAAGGCTTCAAAAAAACTGTCTCAGAGGGATACAGCAGACGTTATGATGCAAAAGGAAAGGCCATTGCTTTTTCACACTCTAAAATATATCAGCTGTCACTCACACTAAAGGAGGAGTCCTCACCAGGATGTAGCACTCTAAAATAATGCCCACCACTTCAGGGCACAAGGACGTACTTTTTTCACATGCTATTGGGGGAAAAGATGTGCAAGGTGACATATCCAGCCCTTTTACACTTTCCTGATGCCTTCCCCTCATTAAAAAGGGAGTGACACAGATATTTTGGATACTGGACATCATGGATTGTACAGTGCTATATACATGTGCAGAGTAGAACTAAATAGAAATTGGCAAATTCTTGTCTTGTGATACCTCTGCCTTGTATGCAGGGGAAAGGAACTTTCCTTTGAGAAGCAGGGTTGGATTAAACAATCTCCAGAGATCCCTTTCAACCTCAATTATTCTGAGAAATCAATATCCTTTTTATATTAAAAAAAAATGCTTGTTCTTTTGATGGGTTGTTTAACTTTTCTAGCGAGTGGTGCTTTTTTTGTCACTGAAACAGTTAAATTGGTAAAGGGTTTATTCTACACACAGTTTTGCTGTGTCAACTACATTCCCCTATAGCTTGCACATAACAGGGAAAATATTCCTGTTTGTTGAATATTTCTTTTGTTGCAACACCCACACAAAGTCATTGCCAGACTGGGTAAAATTTGCCCAAATGTTTTCTTGGTTGCTCTTTAAGTTGACAAATCTAGGAGCAGGAGGTCAAGATTCATCTAACAGGGAGAATAATTGGAAAGGCTGGAGGCTGATCAATACTGTTTCAGCCCTCAGAGCAATTCCTAACCTCTTCCTTACAGATGCACTGGAAGAAAAGCTCCCTTTAGATCTCCTCAGAGCTGACTCACTCATCAAAACTTCCATTCTGTATTCCTTGACACCCAGCGTGAGAGAGGCACCATCTCACTCTGGAGAAGGTGTTGCTTCCAGACTCTGGTGCACACTGATGAGCTCAGCTCTGAAGCAGAGCTGCCAAAAAAGATCAGAATGAACGAGACAGAACAATGCACAGCAGCTCCCTGTATGACAGAGTGGTCAGGGCTCTCTGAAAAGACAGCAAGCTGAAGCACTCACAGAAGAAAGAGCAGGACATTTGTCCTGAGCTTCCCACGCTGTGGGTGATTGTCTCTCCTTCTATTAGCATGATTCATTGACAGTTTTGTGACTGATTATTCAGATTATTCATCTCCTTCTCCCAGTCTGTTTTAAAACTTTGCTCAGAAGGGAAAGGTGATGCAAAGTGCACTTTTTGTTGTTGTTGTTGTTTTTTAAAGCCTGACTCTTGTTTTGGACCTTTTCCTTTTCATCTTTAAATGCAGAAATTATTAATTTAACCAGATGAATTTACATGTTCACACTGTTATTACAGCATCGCAGCAGCAATGTTGTACAACTGTCAGTACTAAAATAAAGTAAGCAAATTTTGGAGAAAATAAACATTTAGGTCAAAAACTGCTTCATGTTAGGTATGATTTATCCTATGGTATTACCTTTACAAATCAGGACACATGCTTGCTGGAGAAAGCATCAATAATAGAGATTTTTTTTTTAAAAAAAGATTCTTTCTTCTTTCTTCACATATGACATTTACTATGGAGAGGGTCAGAAGTAATTTTTTTGAATACTCTGAACTATAAACTAAAAAGGAATGTACATTGTCCCTTGAATTCTCTAAACTATAAAGGGATGTACACTGTCCCTTGGTGTCAAAGCATATTTGGTTTAGGATTTATTTGCCAGTAAGAAAGGAAAAGTGGTGAAAGTATAAAGAAATCAAATTAAATTAGGGAAAAAGACAAAACTGCCACTTTGTGAATGTTCCTGCTTGTGCACCTGCAAATAAACACAGATAAAGAAGTTCTGAAAAAAGAGGCAAAAATATTTAAATACTTTTTTTTCTATGGATTCAGGAATGGAGGGAGCAGAACAATGAAATACCAAGTTAAGTTACAGATAGAACAAAAACACAGTTCAGAACCCAAATCAGGTTTACAATAGCAATGAATTTCAGACTTAAACTTGCAGAGGACATTTTGAGATTTCACCCATAAATGCCTAAGCAATATGTACCAATTTGTGTGATGGGGACTCAGCTGCATGTGTACTATTTGTCATCTCTGGTTTTAAGTCAGTGGAAAATAAATACAGAAATTCAGTTTTAAAAAACAGCAGGAAGCAAAAAAACACAGTTAATGGTGGGGGATCAGAAATCAAACCTGCAGCCTTCAGTTCTCCCGTGAAATTCCCAAATTAAACCAATTCCCAGTTTTTATCAACTTCTCCCAGGTACAACCCTGAGCACCTGAACACCATGACAGCCCTTTCATCCCCACACATTTTGCAGCAAACTCCACCCAGCCACCTCCTGGCCGTGACTGGCTTGATACCGCCCTGTCTTGCTTCACCTCTTTGCAGATGTCGGCTGGCACGACCCACGCTCAGATGCCCCCATGGGCAGTGTCCAGCAGAGCCTACCTCCTCCAGCTGCACCAGGAAGGTGACGTTGTGGCCCTGCTCGGCCGTGAGCCGGCCGTCGGCCGTGACGATGCGGAGCCCCTGGGGGGCTTTGCCCGGGCACTGCTGGGGCTTGGCCGTGTACCTCTCCCGCACCCCGTCCGTGCAGTTGTTGGAAACAACCTTCCGGTACCTGTGGAAGGAGATTGTTAGAAAACAAAGGTTCCCAGATGCATTTCAGCGTTTGTCTCAGCCAAGCACTCCTCATGTGCCCAGCACACCAGTAGCTGACACTGTTGTTAATGTCAGGTGATAATTTCCTGCGTAGAGTATCTCGCTATCATATAAGGTACCATAAATTGCCCAAACGATAAAATGATACGTTGCAAGTTAAATAACAGTAAAGTTATAAATTAGTATAGCATTGTAGTCAATCGTTAGACTGTTGGGAAAAGTGCAACAACTTTTCTCACATGTTATCCACTTCTCATTAGTTGTGAGGCAAGTATCTCTAAAGATGTAACCCTCAAGGGCTAGAACAAAAACAGAAGCAAAAAGCAAATTCTGTCCATCTTTCAGCGTACAAACCCTCCAAACTCAGCTTGGGTTGCTTTGTTGGCTTTAATCACTTGCATCATGAATGAAGTCTGCCAGGCTCTTAACTTGAACTGCATCTTCCATTGATTCCCAAGATGGCCAAAGAACAGTCAGCATTCAGGCTAGCTGTCCATCTATTACTTCAATTCACATATACATCAGTTTCACCTCTCTCCAGTAATTTATTTTCCAGTGTTTCTGCCTCACCTCATCTCACAGGATTTTAAGAGGAGTCTTTTTAGAAACATGAATGATTTGGCCTTATATTCTCCCCCCAAGTTTCTTTAAGGCATCATCTTTCAGAGAAAAGCCTGGGCCATACATGACAGAGATCTGGAGTGACAGATATGCAACCCAACAAAGCTGGTGATGAAGGTGCCCCAAGGGCTTCAGCCAGCTCTGACACATCAACAGTGGGTGAAATCTGTAGTTGTCATTGGCTTAGATCCATACAGGTGCTCCAGCTAAACAAAGCCTGAGGAGCCACTTACCCAGTGCTGTTGAGATAACTCTGTCCAAGGCTGCAGTCCTTTGACAAGGAAGATGGGTTATACCAAAATGCTGGTAAACACTGGCCATTGCTGTGGCGTTCATATCCATAATCACTGTTGTAACAGTAAAAAAACCCATCACATAAAGCCCCCGAAGAACAAACACAGTATTAGCTCATGCTCTCTATTATTAATACACATTTTGATTTTCCTCAATCTCTTTACTATGATTTCTGATTTTATTCTTACGGATAGAACAGATTCTTCATGCCACCTCAGCTTTTTTAATTGGAGTAGTTATCTTGCTATAAAAAAGAAGAACCAGAGCAGGTAGTTTATGAGTATTGCATCAACTTTTCTCTCTTCACAGACTAATAGTACCTCTCAGGATTAAATCTAGGCTCAAAAAACCCCAAAAAACCAAAAAGCCACAAACCAACAAACCAACAAAAACCCTCAGCAATCTAAGCTAAGTTGAATCACGACTATCTCAGTCTTATCTTAAAAAACTGAAAGGCTAAAAAGTTAATTGGATTTGGAAACTATATCACACAGGATGTAAAGGAAAATTTACAGCCTTGAGAGAGCTCTCGCCTGAAGACATTAGCAGCATATTTGGTAATGGGAAAGAATTTTGTGATCTTCAATTCTCTTTTTGTTTGGAAGAGGAAATGCTACCAACAGTCACATTTTAGAAACAATGAGTCAAACTTTAATCTTTTGTCACAATTTGAGTTTTGCTATGCCTAAATTTGCTTTAGTTTCACTAAAAACATTTCAAATTGTTTCTGATTCCAAGTAAACAAAGACTATAGAAAAATGTTATTGCAGGGAATTAAAAAAAAAAAAATCCAACAAACAGAAAACCTCTTTAATCAGTATTCCATTCACATGTGGGTTTACTTTCCAGCCATTGAGTAATGAGGACTGCTTGGTTGGATAATCATTCTTATTCCTTTTACTAAGCCTTCTCCATAGCTCATAATGGAGAAGTAATGGGATGTAGCTTCTTAGAACTGCTACACAGAGTCCACCAACTCCATTGCAATATTCCAGTTGCAACACAATCCTTAATCTTAAAATAGCACTTTTCTGCAAAGTATTTTGTACTTATTATCTTTAATGTCTTGGTATCAAGTAGCCTGATTTTCCATGAAAAGAGGATTAGGCCAGTGTTAGATTATGTGATTAAAGGCTCATATTGGTATATGTATGTAAAGAGGCAGAGAAAAAAAACAGGAGATGGCTGAACCCCCAACACCCTGATCAGAGTTAGTGGAGCCCCTGCTCCATCTTCTCCTAGAGCTGTCACAAGGCAGCCATCAATCCATGGCCAGGGTGAGACCTACCAGATCATCAACAAGAGAGATATTTATAGAAAAATATTAACAACAAGAGAATGCTTAAATTAATTAAGACATTTTTCAAGCACCTTGAAGAAGCATGATGACTTAAAAAGAATGTAGTGAGTGACTAGCAAACAATGTAAAGAAACTTGGTACTGGCCTAGGTTATAAGACAAAGGAGAACAAAATGAGATCATGTGTTTTGATTTATCTTTGTTAAGTTTTTTGTACTGATTCTCAAGAAAAGACATCAAAAAAATTCAGTCACCACTTTTTACTTCTGCTTCAACTTTTTTCTTCTGAATAAAGGAAAAAAATGTTTTGAGGCAATCTTAAAGTGGCAAAATTAAAAAGATGGCATTAAGCAAAATAATATTAACACTGCCTATCACTTGAGAAAACTCCTCAACATATATTGGTTTGACTTGGCATGACTGTTCCAAGGGAACATTTTTGGCAGCTGTGGTGCTTGGGGTTTCTACAACAAGTAATTGAGAACATACTCCAGGAGACAGCAATGAAGTAGATGACCTAAATGGTCTTTTCCTTTTTTTTTTTTT
>VWZN01016601.1:660-29479 GCA_013396955.1 Regulus satrapa
TTTGGCAAAGAAATCATTCCGAAGATGTTCTCATATCAATATTTAGAGTCCTGTCACTCACTACTGTTACTCTGCATGAGACTATGTTGATCCCTGTCACATCCTGTTGTAACTTTAAAACAAATATATTGTGAGAGGAATTTAAAGCAAATCTGTATTGACTGAGAATCAAGTGCTCTTAAATAAGCAGTCTGAAAGTTGTGCACACACTTTTTCTCCAGAAACCATGATGTGAGACAACACAAATTGGTGATCTCCTCCCCTTTACAAAGAAGTTGCTGAGCTTCCACCAGTGCTGCCCTTTTATTCTGCAAATGAATTTTCACTGTACCATTGCTGAATTACATTTCTGTTGCAATACCACTTGACAGTTCAGTTTCCCTACAACATTAAATGGGATGCAACAATTATGAACAGACACAGCAATAGTCTGGCCCACTTCATTAAGTACATCATGAGGGAAATTTGTTTTCTGTAAAGCTCCTTGGATTGTAAGCAGAACTAAACTTGATGTCCATGTAACACAAGATATTATTTCTGAATAGTTTTACTCTTTGTTGTAGCCTCTGCTATAAGAATAGCCTTTTTTGAAGTTGTGTTTTCTTTAAATATTTCTGCCTTCAAAGGAAGGTTCCTAAGAGCTTTATTACTGTGTTTTTCTGCTTTGTTCATGTTTTGCTAAACTTCCTTTGATGCTCCAATATTATCATGTTGAAGTACACCTGCATTTGATTCTATCTCCAAAATAGGCTGATTAACTTAATTTTTTGATAAATTCCTTTATTATATATTAAAAGAAAACTGTGCTGCTATAAAATTAACTCACTTCCTCTGTGCTGCTTTTTTGCACGACCAAGAAATTAAGGAACTAAAAAACATGTGTATAATAATGTACAAATTCATGGGCAAAATCCAACAATAAATATTACTGAAGTGCTTTAAACTTGTATTTATTTCTGAAAATTGAACAAGTTTGAATTAATGATCTGCCTTTAAAACTGCCTTGCTTCTGTCGTCATAAACCAGAGCTCTAGTTTCACATTTCTGGCAAGCCTTTATGCAATTATTCTAGGAAATTATAAAGAAGGCTAAATAACACATCAAACCACACAGAATTAACTCATGATAATCTCAAAATACAGCTGGTCCAAAGGTCAGTGACTAACTCACATTATCTTTCTGATTACTTTATGTCTGGAGACAGATCCAGAACACACACTGCAACATCTGACACAACTACTGAAATTACCAGTTAAAAACCTACAGTAATAGGGTTACATAATTAAATGTTTACAGCACCATCTTTATCAAAAATTTCATATTTTAAAGCATTATCTAAGACTACACACCATGGAGGCTGTTAGAGCGTAACATTTCAAAGGACAGACTGCACAACTGTAACAAGGACAGTTATCATCACCATATAAAACTTCAAAAGCTCCAAAAGATGTATCTATGCACATGACATTCTACATCCCAGATATTATCTGTTATCATTGTTGAAAGGAAGAAAACAGAGGGAGAAAATGCAGCTGTTAATGCTAAAAGCTGTTGCACTACATGCAAACACCAACCCGAGGGACTGATCACAGTGTCTTGTCTTCATATGAGGCACCAGCTCCCTCATCCTGCTGAGATCTCATACCATAATTGTGCAACTCCTGTGCAAGACAATGCTTTTCCAGCCCTTTCCTCTCAAAACCCAACACAACTTACTCTGCACAGAGACAAGATACAATTATCCTACTGCTACGAGCCAGGCAAGAAATGGCCGTTTCAGTAAGGTTTCTGCAAGTACAAACAGACACTGATGCACCATGCTTTCTGAAATTAGCTCTGCAGCACTCGCAAAAACAGCAAGAACCACCATCCGTGAGACACTTGCCTCTGTCTTGCATTCTCATGAGGTTGCACCATATCCCAAGAAAAAGTGAGACTGAGCCTAATATTGCCTATCACTCTCAATCCCTGCTGGATATGTCTAGTACATTGTGTGCTAGAATTGAAACATACTTCAGAAACAGTCATCTGCTTTAGTTTACTGAACACTGTCAGCAAGCTCGTAACAGTTTATGATCAAATCAGATTTATTTGCAAAGATATACCTGGTGCTGGTTTGTAGTTTCTACACACTGAGTATTTAACATGTTCTTTGAATCATCTCCACCTGAAATGAAAATGAAAGACAGAAAGAAACCAGAATTGAAAAGAGGTCATAATTTATATATATACCATCTTATGTCTACAATATTGCATGTAACATTACTTAAAATATTTAGCTTTCAAGAAAAATTATCAAGCCCATAAGGATTTTATTTGAATCTAAGATATCAATATATAAAATATTTATCAAATTCTGGAGTCTAATCTTTGTTCCAAATAGCACCTTGTTCAAACCAGGCTGGGTGAGAGTAAAGGATTGCATCATAGTTCCAAATTTTCTTGATGATTAGAGACCTGAGAAATTATATTTGAAACTTTGCATAACCCCTGGCTCCTCTCTGTAAGACTTCAAGTGTGCTTCAGGATACACAAAGAATCTCAGAGCAGCAGGCTGAGAGCCCTCACTAGCACCCCATCTTCGTGCCATCTGACAGCTTCTCATAGGCACGTCTGATGTTACCTCAGACTCCCTTCAAGCCTAGTTTTGAGCTCTGTCAATGAGCCCTGCAAACTTATGATGAAGACAAAGACCCTCTTCCTTCTCTGATAAAGGTGAATGGTATCTGACACCAGAAGGCCTGGTGACATCCCTTTACTGAAAAACCCAGAACTGTGGCAGTGACAGAGTCATTTCAATTACCTACAGAGTCATGCTTTAATAGACTGGGTTTGTCTGCTTCTTCCAATGTCCCTGCTTACAACTGGAAGAGAGGAAAAAAAATACCTGTCCATCAGATTTCCCCTCCTACCATCTTAAGGCCCTGAAGTCTCTTTTGATTATCCCTGAACTACATCCCTGAATTACAGCTTTATTGCCACCCATGTGCAAAAGCAGTAATAGATAATAGGGACTGAGACTCTTTCTGACATAAATATACTACAGGCCACACTGGCCCATGGGTGTCTATGGTCTTAATCCTAGCTCTATTCAAGGCTGACCTTGTACCTGCTACTGATCAAACAGCCTCCTCCAAACTTTCTTCACAACTTGGTTCCCAAGGCTGCATAAAACCCAACTCTCTGCTTAGTCAATCACTAGCTCTAATCCAACTTTCTCCTTACAAACCCACTAGCTGTTACCAACAGCAATATTTTCCCGTACCCAGCCCAAACAGCAATTAAGGCTTGGCAACCCCTAAGATCTAAATCTAATCCTAGTTTCCCCTTTTTAATCTTATGGATCCTTCAAAATTCAGACTTTAGGACAGTTTAAAACCAAATTTTATCTCTACCTCTAAACTATACTTCATACACCAGCAAGCTAAACAATGCTGCATCTTCCATTTAGATAGACAACTATTGTGTTTCACACTTTCATTTCAAATTTAAAGACAACTCCAGGCCAAGAATCAGCTGGACATCATTGTCTTTTACACTTGGTCAATGTATAGCAACTGTGGAGGGTAAGGAGTGCTCATTGGTAACTCAAGGATCACACAATGAAAGCCTTAGAGGTACTAGCAGTAATTAAGGAAATAGAATTCAGTAGATGTCCTAAATTTCTCCATTTAGTGATGATGCTATGTCAGAGTAATTATTTCCTACCTGCTACTGAGTATCTTCTTGATTTTGCTACATAACTTCTAAGAAGTTTCATCATAGATGGGTCAGAAGCTTCTTCTAATGCACACCTTCCCATCTGATTTTTTAATAAGGGATCAGCTCCATACCAAAGTAATAGCTTCACCATCTAGAAAAAAAAGTTTTTCAGATAACTCCTTTTCTGATAGTATTTTTCAGAATCCTTAGACAGGCTTCTCTCTCTTGTGCTTGACAATATGAGCAACTAAAATCAATCAAATCTCTCTTTATTCTAGTTTATACAGACCAAGCATTCCCCTACATGCATCATTATCTTACAGTCTTATTATTTTTATAAATTATCCCAGTTATTAACCTGATGCCATTAAAACAACGTTGCTCAAAACACAGGTTAGGATTCATCTTCCCATAGCTCTGAACTGGCAGAAAAAAACAGGTGATTTTAGGGTTCAAATCATCTTATCCATCTAGGATATCTACTTTAGGAGAAAATAAATTGTGCTCTGGATGTGTCTCTTGTGATTCCTAGGACTGCAAGGGAAGTTTTGACAGCTATTTGTGATGTGCAACATATATCTGCTCAAATTAAACACATTCGGATGGTCTTGCCACCAATATTATGATTTTTGTACAAATATAAAGCCTGAATCTGTTGTTACTCGAGAAATTACCACTTTAGCAAAATATTCCATCAACCTTTGTAAAATACTTAAGTATGGAAAATCTACAGTCTGATTATTTCATTTCTATGGGTAACTCTGCTATCTTATTCCAGCATTACTGTGATTTTACTCGTACCTCTGCATTTCTTTCTTCAGCATCTGTTATCATTTCAGACTGAACCTAACTCACATGCTTCACCTGCATGTTTCAAGCTCCTCATTACTTCCAACCAGATCACTAATGAGAAAATTGTCAATTAAGTTTTCCTAATTCATGCATTCTTCTTACAATAGAGTAAAATAAAAAGGGTTCAGCTGGCAGGAAAAGCCATTTTGGGTTTCACAAATTGTCCCAAGTCTTTAGATTCTGTCTGCTAGTAATGTTGCTAACACTTCTCCCATAACACAACCATTGAGAGCATCTTTACATGTGTATGCCCTCCCGATTAACCTGACAAAGAAAATATTTCCCCTACAGTTACCATTTTTTCTGAAAAATACTAATTTTGCAAATTGCAAGTACAAAAAATGATAAAGTAGTCAAAAGTTGTGTTTCCAGTCTACAGTAATAACTTCACACGGAGAAGGTAGCTTTGAAAAATACAGTTCCAAATACCACGGTACTGAAAGTCCTACTACTGCATCGCTATAACTATTTTGTTGCTAGTCAAAAAACAACAATATTGAATCTGACAGACCACTACAGTAAGACAATATTACTGTGACTGAGTAAACAGAGCAATGAGCAAATACAGCACCACCATGTAGCACCATTCTCTCTGGACGTACCAGCTTGCATAACCTTAATTCAGGCCCGTGCTGAATGACCTTGGTGTGCCCCAAGTGACATAGCTGAGATCAGTTTTCTTCCAGCAGCACTCAAGTTGCTGGCCCCTAAGTACTACTTGCAGAGATGCAGCGTGGGTGTCTTAGGTACAGTCATTAAAGTCAGAAATATTTAATGAACTTGCAACCATCTGTGATGCACAAGCTTCAATTTATTCTTGGGGCTCTCAAGTCTCAGAAAAATATTACTAATCAGAAGCCCACCTTTCCTCTTTGCTCCAGAGAGACTTTTCCAGGAGAAACAGTCTTACTTACCTCAGTTGTGGAAAAGACCAAATGTTCAGCAAACAACACAAATCATTAGCCACCCTCCAAAAAAACCTTTAAAATCTTGGACATCAGCAAGAATTAGACAGCATACATGCAAGTCTACAGGAAAAAACTGCCAGCAGATAAAAAGGACACACAGAGCTCCTACATAAATTTGGGATACAGGCTTATGAAACCGCTGCATTTGGTAAGAAATTTTACCATTAATTCAAACTGGCTGTTCAGTTCAAGACCCTACAAAATATAAGGCAATCTCTTTATAATCCTCCATGTTCTGTGCTAATATATGGGTGTGCATGACTGTGATGACATGCCATACATCCATGACTACTAAATTATGAAAAAAAACGTCATGAATAGTCCAGAAAACTGCTCAAGTCAGAAGTTACACAGGAGGGGGATTACAAAATCAGTGAATGAAACACTATTAACCTGTAGCAATCTACCCCTCAGTAGTACAGCCATTGTCTGAAACATTTAGAAAAAACTTCTCCTTTTGGATGAATCTCATTAAGCAGGAAGTGGTTTGAATAGAAATCAGGCAGAGGACTTGCAAGCTCCTGAATTTACCTATAATCTAAAAAGACCAGACCCATAAAAAAATATGGTGTGACCTTCTGGACTCAATAACAGTGATTTCTATTCCTAAATCATACTTTGTGTTTAATTCAGAATATACCTCATAACGGCCTTCTTTTACTGCATCTTGCAAGGGTGTTATTTGTTCTTTTTGTGTAGCATTAACATCAGCTCCTGCTTTCAAAAGCAAATTTGCTATCTCATAAAATCCTTCCCCACTTGCTATATGTAGTGCAGTCAAGCCTACAAAAAAAAAAAAGAAAAAACATGTATTTCACATTTGGATGAAAAAAATTCCAGAAATTTATGTCAGTTTTAGGTTGTTTCTCTGATGAAGACTTCACAGAGTATATTAAAATGGTAAAAAATTATGTTTTCCAGTAAAATATATGAAGAAATGTTTATGAAAGCATCACAAGGGCTGGGAGATCTCATGCTTTTGACAAAATTGCACCTACTAAGGAAGCAGGTGCTGCTGTAATATAATTAGTTTTAGATCTGACAGTTCTCTTATGAAAGGAGAGAATAAAAATGTATTCGTCCCATATTTTAGTAATCTCTCCTGGAGTAAAACATACATGCCATTTTAAGGACAAGGTAATTTTTCACTACACTCTTTTTTTATATGACTATGCGGAAGAGAGTAAGTAAGAAGTGACAGAAATAAAGACATGAATTATTTTTTGCCAAAGAAAAATGTTTGTAAGACCATCCAAGAATGGTTTGATTGTTCAAATAAATGAAAAATCCCTAGTGAAATTCCGTATTCACACCCAGGTATATGGAAAAAACCCAAGATACCACATGAATTCCATTCTATGAAGGAGATGTTTAGGAAAAATACGAAATGTAACTGGGTTTAGCATAACCATGCATCAGGTCCTTAAACCTGCAGGAGACATAAAGGAAAAACACAGAGGATTTTCCACATCCTAACTTCCATCTCTAAAACTAACATGCTCTTTAGAAGACCACTTTGATAGATAGTTTTACTTGCCAACAATTTTCCAGTATCAGAAGTTTGTCAGGGCCTAATTCACATACTAAATATGGGAATTAATAAGGCTTAATAACATTCTTTCATTCCTATTAAGCAAAATTATTTTAATTTCACCAGAGAGAGAAATTCTTGAGGCTCTTTTACACACAATCCAACACTGAATATTGCATATTCCTAGTAACCAGGTTTGTTATGAAATCTGTTAAGGAGATAATAAAAATTTGTATTTAGAGGAATATACTAATTTCTCCCTCAGTAAAAAGTATCCTCTACCTGATCTAATAATAAGACCTGGAAAAACTGCACCTGCAACACATTCAGTTCATAATCATTAGAGATTAGCAACATGAGTCTGCAAGGACATTGTGTGTACTCCAAATCAAGAATAAACACGAGTTTCAATGCAACTGTTTCTGGGATCTCTCAGGACACTGTGAGTCAAGACTCACACAGAGCACGAGACAGTAACTCTAATATGCTGGCCATGTCCTACAGGCTGATGTCCAGAAATAAAAAGTGCGAAAAAACCCCAAAACAAAACGAACAACAGATGATCCTAAAAACTCAGTAACGTACTGAAGCAGAGCACCAAAGCATAGGGATAAGAAAAAATACTAGGCTAAGACATGGATAATTAGTCAGGGCAAGCTTTAAAGAAGATAGAATATTCAGAACAATGACCCAAAGAGACCAAGATGAACGTGCATGCCAAAATGACAGAAGTCTCTTAAATCTTACAGATTACACCTGCCTCAGTGAAAAGAAAAGAAGCAGGGCCAGGTCAACCTCTCATCTCTTCAAGGAGTACAGCTAAAAGGTATTTTGTGTGGCTCTGCTCCTTCTGCACCAGCAAAACAGCAGCCAGAGTCTGGGGGATGAAAAAATCATGGCCTAGCAAAATATGCAAAGGCAGAAAAAGGAAACATTGTGACCCCAAAATCTAGAATCACTGCACTTCAGTACATTTGCCCACTGCGGCTGCAGCTGAGCCCAGTACTTCTCAGTTGTCAACACAGGGCTTTGAACCCCACCAACAAAATATTTTCTCATCTGCCCCCAGCACAGGTTAGTATATATTACAAGTCACTCTAGCTCAAATGCTTGTGGTGTAAAAATCTGAGATTTGCTGCTGACCCAATCTATCTCTCAATATATTCCAGAAGACAGGTAATTTCAACCTTAATTCTGGTCTCTTATATGCCTGCATTATGCAATAGCCTATGACTGCAGAACGTGGCTTTGTTTTTCTTTCCCATAGGACAGTTGTGAAATCCTAGTTGCCAGCACAATATGGAAAGACTGTAAGAATTAAGTTTTCTAGCAGAAGAGCCAGCTGTCTGAAACAATTTTCTTGGTTTGTTACAGAAATTTTTCAAGACTAATGGATGAGACAGGGAAGTGCAGATTAGGAACAGCCTTATATTTGAAACAACCAACTAATAATTAAGGCGTAGTGAAGTCTTGGACACAGAGAAACACCCACAAAACTGGATAAGGCAAATTGCTTGAATCAATACATCAACAGATTACTGCTCTTTCTCAAGATTTTTTTCCCCTGCCCAGGACAAAGAAAAAAATGGACATTTTTTTCCAAGTAATCACAACTTCTCTCAAGAGGTAAAGGGTAAAATCAAAGTTCCTGAAAAATTCAACTGGGAAATCTCTATCTTGACATCTCAAGTTGGCCACTGAAACGGACAAAAAAAACCCCCCAACTTTAAGACCTACGAAGTTGATTATTTAATTTTGGACTGTTTTGTGATAAGCATGCATGGAATCATTAAACTAATGCACATAAACCTAATTGCATTGCTTTGTAACTTTTTAAAGTGCTTAACTTCTCCCTCAAAATTTTATTTTCTTGTATATGTTTATAGCTAGAGCCACATGTTTTCCCATGAACAAGTACTAAGTTAAACCAATAAAAATTTAATAACCAATTGACCTGTCACAAACTTACAGTATTGTCCACTGCACAAACTTGTACTATATGCTTTTATTAGTTATAGGCAGGTACTTGTACTGAAAATAGTATTTTAGTACAATTGCAACTTACCAGCATAATCCTGAGCATTTACATTTCCACCAGCTTTTATTATCTTATGTACAAGATTTATGTCTTGGTGAATAACAGCTCTATGCAGTAAGTTCTCACCATACACATTCTTCCTGTGGATTGTTGAAAGTGAAAGGGGGCGAGCTGGATTTACAGAATTCCTACCAAAGGCTTCTCTTCCTGAAAAATAATGTAAAAGATCTGTAGCACAGTGAAGTATCTTTTCTCCCTTATCTTGCCTTCACTTTTCATGAAAGTTAGCAAATAAGCTCCCAGGAGAAACAACAATTTATTCAATCTAGTAAAAATAAAAACCTCAAAAAACACATTACAAACTGAATAATAACACCATTTAATAAAAGATGTCATCGCGCCTTTCACAACAAAACTCCAACTGAAATTCAACACACAGAGATATGACAATGTAGATGAGTTTTAACTTCAGATTTCTTTTCTAATGACATTTTTTCAAGATGCATTGATAATGGATGAATGGATAATAAACCACTATTCTGCATTTGAATCATTATAAGGTGAGGTAATTCCCCCTCTGTTCAACCCTCTTCTGAATCCTACCCCCTCAGAGAGAAACTAAACTTTGTTTATGAAAATGTTTCAAAGAGCTGGTTTCAACCTCGGCTCCCAGGAGGAACCAAGATAGGATAGGGGCCTTAGACTCCCAGCTTGGAGCCTCTGGAATGTGTTTTGTCTTTCTGCCTAGGATAGGGAAAAGGTAGGGGAAAGTAGTGGGGCTAACTATGAATACAATAATGGGCTACAGAGCTACAAATATATGTGTTAAGAATACAGAGAATATATAAAAGTAAAAAAGGTAAGAATCAACTTGGCATCACCAGAAATAGATCTTAAAACCTATAGTTCTTCTAGAGCTGTAACTCACACAGCCTTGTGCATTGCGATACACTGTGAGCTTGGACTTATTCCAAACATTCTTAAATTCTTGACTCTGAGTAGGTTTTTAGAATCTAACAGATAGGAGCTTTCCTCAGCTGAGCACACAGTCCCTCTCCACTGTTCAGCCTTGTAAGACATGCAGTCACTCAGTCAAAGCTGGTCTAGACCAGCCAAGCAGTTCAGGAGGGATTAAACTGCACAAACATAAACAGAATCATGTGCAGTTTTATGCTGAACTTTACCTCATTAAAATCTTCCTCGAAGGGATGTATTTCCCATTACTTCCACTTGCCTAGAGCTTTCCATGCGCCTGACCTTGTGCAAAACGAGTGACACATGCAGACCCAACCCAAAATTTATCATGGGGTGGTTTTTAGAGTAAATTACCAAACTAAGACAGCTCTTGGGCTCTTGACAGGTCTGACGTGGAAGCGAGGGAAGCTTGCTGGGTTGATTTACCATGAAGCTACCTCTACAGGCAGTGCAACTCTTTCTGCAGAAACCATGCTAAAGAGTCAGTAACTTGTTTATTGAGTGGAAACTAGCAGCTGATTTGAAACAGATGAGCAGCTAGATCACTAATAGATGAGCTAGCAACTTTAAATTTCATCAAAATGGTTCTTCTACTGTGAATAATTAAAATCCTGTAAAAGATAATTAAATCCTGTTAACGGGAAGCAGATTTCTTCATGTTTTTTAAGAACTATAATGTAACTGTTGCAATTCAAATACTTAAAAACTGTAAGATGTCTTAATGGAAAAACCCTATCTGAGTGGACTTAAACAAAAAATACCCCAACAGATTAAGACCTAATCTTAGAGGTGCTGAAATGAATACTTAAGTGAGGAAATTCTTTACTCTCCTCCAAAATTCCTCTGCAAGGTCAAGATTTGCTCTGCATGTACCTTCAAAGAAAGAAAAATAGAAATCTTTCTCTCTAAAAAAATATATTGCAAATAAAAATATTTCAAAAGAGTGCTCTGTGGCAGTAAAGGCCTTATAATCCTGTAGACAGGGTAACAACAGCAGGCATTCAAAATAGAATAAACTGGTTTGCATAGGTCAATTCTTGAGGATGGCACTGCTCTGACAATGATATTGCACACAGAACACTAAATGGCAGTAGCTCAGAATCTACCTTTTCACTCTGAAAAAAAATCAATTATCTTCTTTTCAGAACACACCATAATTTTTTCATCTAAAACACTGTAATAAAAATTGCATGCTGAAAACCATCTCATGATTCTCAAGGAGTTTATGCAAGCAAGTTAACTGTTACATTGTCAATACAAGGATTTTCAGAAGAAGGGAAATTATCAATAACTTTAATTAATAAAATGAAGGTTTATACCATATTTTTAAAAGAAAACCATGCCACGATATATTGGAAAAATTATGACTTATATTTGACTCAGTATAGTTGTTCAAATAATAATTGGTATGATAACAACATAGAGTATCTTACTCCGCTTGTTGTCAAGTCTCTTGCTCCTTCTCCTCTGATTAGCATCTTCATACTCATTCAGAATTATTTCTTGCCATATGATGGCTTCTAGATCCTGCTTGTCTTCAGAAGCAGATTTCTGAATTTTACTGACAAGAGATTTACTTGGAATCAACAAAAATACTCTCTTTATATATCAGTGTTTACAGTAGGGCTAAGAATATTAATACATTTGGTTTCAAAAGGAACTCTATAATAGCAGGCTTACTTAGATGGTACTAAATAAGGAGTAAATCAGGAGAGAAACTAATTCCCAGATCTTTAACTAAAAGGTAAAATCTTTCTCTTTGATAATTTAAAGTCATTTACATTACAAATGAGTACTCCACATGCATTGTATCTATTACATTAACATATTAAAAAAAATTTAAGAATTATTATGCACAAATTTATCATACTCAAAATGCTTAGGTTTGTTCCTTGTTACACTGCCACTGTGAGCCATTCCCTGCTGTTTCTTCTAGTATTTGGTGATGAGAGGAAACAATCTCTGTACCCTCCTGAGGAGGTCTCATTTACCTTGATGCTGTTTGGGCTGTTTCTGCACATGCTGCACGCTCCACTGAATATGAATGTCCCTCACCAGTTTGTTTTTCACTGAAGGTGGTATCCAAGCAATTTGAAATTACTTCTTTCTCTCTCTGCTGACCATCCACAAGCTGTGACAAAAAAAGAAATACTAGAAGCAACTGGCAGTTACGAAGTTAAAACAAAGACCGTATTTAAAAGAGGTCCAAGAACAGTTTTTTTTTAAATTTCATGCCCACTGAGAACTGAGGGATTGCTTAAATGAATAACTGAAATTCTACAGGTATGAAAGACAGATGCAGCCACAGGAGAGGCAATCCTGATGTAGCATGCCATGCAGTGTTCCTGCTAGAATGAGCTAAGAGAATTACGCTACTCAGAGTCTAAACTTAAATCTAGGATGGATGACAGCAAATAAAAGTCGTTCTACCTGAAAGCTAATGGACTGGACATTTGAAATAACAGATTCATTTCTGTTTTCCATGGACATGAGCTCGTATCCTAAAAATTAAGATGATGCTTGAGATGTCTTAAGATAGCCCCTCCCAACTCACTGTTGCAGAAGTCTAAAAATTTACACAGGGTGAGATCCATGCTTCACTTGAAGTTCAATAACTCCCAGCTGAGCAGTTATTTCTAAAGATATACCTGAGCTGAACCCTGAGCTACACCTGCTACAGCTGAAATTCACTTCACTTACTTTTAACCTTCTAAAAGCCAGGCATGTAGATAACACTAAGCATCCTCGTTACCCCACCACTTGTAAAGAGAAAGAGCTACTCTGAGATGATAAGAGATTCACCTCATCCTAAACTGTGCAAAGGGGAACCTAAATGATTCATGTATACCAGAGCCTTAACTCTAATCCCACCCCAAAGACAGGTCACCACATGGAAATTAATTTGAGTTTATTCATGGTTTTTGCAATGTGACTGCAACATGCTGCTATGTATCACTCAAGCTCCTGAAATCTGGGTACTCATTACTGCATTATATACTTGAGCAATGCTGAAAGCTTTTAGGACACACCCATAGCACACACAGAAATTCCTTCACAATGATGTAGGAGAACTGGTTAGTCCTTTCTTGCGATACAAACAGAAATGGAGAATGCTCTGAATAATTTTTTAATTGACATATTTAGCAGAGAGGTTACTAAAGAGGGGAACTGCCTTCTTAGAAGTGGTCCCTCTTCTTGATCTTGAAGGGGTAAAGAAACAATGAATGTTACCGTGGGATCTGGGGCTGTGTAGCCTGAGGAAAAGGAGCCTCAGCAGTGCCCTTCATTGTTCCCTACAACTACCTGAAAAGAGTTTGTAGTGAGGTGGGGGCTGGTCTCTTCTTCCAGGCAAAAAGCAGTAAGACAAGGGGAAGTGGCCTCTAGCTGCACCAGAGAAGTCTTAGACCGGGTATGAGGAAAACTTTCTTTCACTGGAAGTGTGGCCAGGCATTGGAACAGGCTGATTAGGGAAGTGGCGGAATCACCATCCCTGGAAATGTTCAAAAGTACGTGGATGTGGCACTTGGGGACACAGCTTAGTGGTAAACACAGTGGTTCATGACTGGACAATTGTACTTGATGATCCCAAAAGTCTTTTCCAACCTAAATGATTGTACAGCACCTGGAAAAAATTAAATATATAAGCTTATAAAACTATCATAGCAGTAATTTGCATGGGTTCACATCTTCGATAGGAGTGGGGTTAGAGAAGAAGAATAAAACATTTCAAACAAAAAAATCCCCACAGTTGCTTTAAAAGAGACCATATATTAAAATACACAGGATAGCCAGCAGCCTGATCGCATCTCCAAACCAGTACAGACTCCTCTTTTGGATACTTGTTTCACCACAAGAATACTCTGAAGAAAGAATAGTGAGAAAAGACCAAGGTGAACAATATACTGTTACAATTCAACAGTTACTAACAAATTAACTGGGTTTTTTTTTCTTATTAATTTGCCTCCTTACCTTATGCCTTTAAGAACACCAGATAAAAGCACAAAGAAAAGATAGAGCTGACTGTTGTTTGACAAGAGGTTAGAGATGGCCATTTCCACAAGACTCTGCTTCTCAATTTTAACCGCAATTTTGAGTAAATCTACACATTAGTCTTCACACAAATTTCAGAAATCAATACTTCACTGAAAGAACTTTCTAAAATGCTATGGTTCTGAGACAATCTGTCTACAAATCTTTCAGCACCTTGAAATTAGCCATCTTTGTGGAACAGGACCATAGGATCCAAGATCATAGAATCCAACCCAGTACACGTGATATATTCACTAGGAAAAAACAGAATTAACTTACAGGTTTTGAATGGTTTATGACAGTGTGGGTTGTAAAACTACCTTAGATAGCCAGCTGTACATGACTGATCATTGATTTGCAGCTCCAGAGTATTTGAGTACAATACAGAACAGATAATCAGGTTACAGGTTTACACGAGTTGCTCAATATACTCTGCAGCATAAATCTATGTTTCCTGTATGACCTTCTATTTCCCTTACTGTAATCTAAACAGGAAGAAACCGTGTCATTCCTTTCATGCTCCTCTCCATATTTTCACATAGGTGTTATTGAATAGAAATGATGTGCTAAAGAACACCTTCACAGCACAAGAAGTAACAAGAAGGATAACATGCTGTATCCATGCATACTGATTTCTTCAGGGGAGGACAGGAACATAAACATATGCCTCAGCTTTTTCAGTATGTCTTGCATAGGCAGAACTAAGCTCAATAAATACAATTCTAAACACATGTGTAAAAAATCCCCACTGAATAATCTTCCTAGTCTAAAGGAAAGACATTGCTATAATCTATTTGGTAATACTTGCAAAGCATTGCATTTACAGCAGTGAGAACTATGACAAAAGAAAACAGCACACTATTGCCTGGATCAAAACCAGAACAGAATGCAGTAGGAACCTGAAGATGGAATTGGCTGGTATGCTACAATGAAATAACAGAGTAGTGTTTTGGAGGGAACATGAGATACAGAAGATGTACAGAGGGTCTAGTTTTTTTAAATCCCACGTTGATTCTAGGTTTCCACATCAGTCAATAAATTCACTTTACTAGGATTTCCCATTTGCCATTATTAACTATTTTCAAACTGTGGATATATGAAAACAGAAAACACAGTCCTGGACTTCTAAACCAAAAACAACTGAAATTATTTAAACATGCAAATTACTATGCTAGTTTGTTAACTAGTGCTAGTTTATGCTTTACTAAGGTTCCGATCTTCAACTGATTTGGCTACTTTACAGTATCTTATGATAAACAAAAAATTTCAAATATTAATTAAACTGTAGTTATACTTGCTCATTTGTTGTGCTCTGCAAATCAGGTCCTGTGAAGGCATTTATTTCTTCCACCTGAACTGTAGCAAGTTGAGGCTCCGTCACACTTGTTATTTGAGTACAGTCATCATCTACCGGCAGAACATTGGTTTCTGAATTTAGCTGTGCTTCCTTGGCATTAAGCTGATTCTCATTTGGCCCTGCAGGAGTGGCAGCTTGTACCATTGATCTTGACGAGGCATTCAGAGGTGTCACAAGCTCTACTGGCAGGGCATCACTGCTCTCAGCCGCTGACGGATCGATGGAACAGGCACGACCCTGACACTCTAACTTGTCAGGCAATGGGTTTTGAACTTCAAGACCCTCAGAATCCTTAGAGTATCGTAACAAATCGCTGATGTCAACTTCAGTAGTCTCTATATTCTGTTCAGTGAATACATCCATGAAAATCTTCCCTGGGCATGGCAGTGAAAGATCTGTATCATTATTAAGGGGATGCTCTTTGACTCTGTTATCTGTGTCAATAATGGTCATGGCAGTTCTTTGGCAATTATCTGAAACGTGTGGAAATGTATCTTCTGGTGTCTCTTCCTTTTGAACTGTTATTATGTCTTCCATAGGATCATGCAGACAGAGGCTTATCTCTGGAAAGCAATCTTTATTACTTAACTTCTGTGATATCTAGAAGTAAAATTTAAAAGTTTACAAAAAAGAATGGAGCAACTCTTTCTAAAAAGCATTTAACTAAAATTCACTTTAGAAGTCATCTCCCTTTCTATGTAAGTGTGTACATTTTATTATCAATTCTGGCAAAATCTGCAAGACTCAAACCCTTCCTTCATGCATTACATTAACAAGAGTTAAACTGAGCTCTGAGTTTCAAAAGAAATATCAACTTCAACTGTTGACTTCTACAGCAGTGAAAATCCAGGGCAAAAGACACTAAATCTGTTTTAGTCAAAGATATGTAATTGCCAATGGAAATGGCAAATAAACTGAGGGTGTTATAAGGCTTTAAAAGAGAGTCATTAAAAATTTCTATCACACAGAAATAACGAAAGTAAACATATTCACAATAACTTGGAATACATAGTTAGTAAAACACAATATAGGAGTTTTGAGTATGTGTTTATGTGGATCCAATACAGGTATGGAGGACTTGTGCCTCACAAACTTCGTTCAAAACCTTAGGAATTTGAGAAGTTTGCATGATGTGGTTTTCACACTGAGTACAGAACACTAAATTGTAACTGTTCCTGCTGGTATTCTAATCACTTTGAACTACACTCAACAGAAGTACTCATTCTTACATGAAGAAGTTGCTTTTCTACTTCTTCCTTACCCCTGTTTAAATGCTCTGCAGAAAAAAAAAGATGCCTCCAGAGACACAAATCAGGGGTTTTTTTTCTATATAACATTTGTATATAATAGCACTTGTACTTTGTAATACCAGATCTAAGAAAATCCCTTTCAATGCATTTTTGGAGTCTTGCTGCCAGCAAGTGGCAGTAGCAGGCAATGCAAGAAAACTTTAACCGCTGGTGACATGATTTAGACAAAGCTTTCACACCATAAAGCAGAAAGGACAGAAATCTGACAGCATACACTCAGGTTCAGTTTTCAAGCTAGCATAAATCCCTGGTTCTTTCTTGAAAAATTATTTCCCCACCAGCTGTTTCCTATCTTTTACATGTGCATCGTATTATTTCTAAGTACGGATTACTTCTTACTTTGCTTTATTGAATTACACTTTACTTTTACACAACTTCTCTAATTCATCCAGACTTTAAACAACTGGGGAAAAAAGAAAATTTCACTGGTGTAACTTTCTCTTCTTGAAGAACTATGGTAAAAACATTACAAATTGCCCAAGAAAAAGGCTCAGTGCCTTTGTTGAAGAATGGGTGAAATTTTGCAAGGTCCTAAAAACCCCAAAGTCAACTGCAGTACAATCCTTAAATGTGACACGTTCACAAAACTCCAGACACAGTAGTCCAGGCAGGGTCTCAAAAGAGCAGAGTACAGGGTCCACCAGGATTCCAAAGTCCTTCTATGGCAGAGCTACTTTCCTGTCAGCTAGTCCTCAGCTCTCTCTACTGGTGCCTGAAGTTATTTCTACCCAGATGCAGAACTTCACATTTCCCCTTGATGCATTTCATGAGACTCGTCCCCTCCCAATTTTCCCATCCATCCAGGTCCCTATGAGTGACAACACAACTGTCTGGTCTATCAGTCATTTCTCCCAGTACCATCTCTGACCTTGCTCAGGGTGCAGTGTGCTCCATTTTCCAGGCCACTAATGAAGATATTGAGGAGTAGTGGCCCCACTACTGACAGACTAACTACAACAGAAATAAGTCCTGCTACATCATCAAAACCAAGAAAACTCAGCCAGACTAATTGTGAGGGCTCAGAATTCTATGCACAGATAATTTATGGATTTATTTTGTATTTTCAGGGATACACAAAACTAAGATACTCAGTGACTCACTGCTGGTAGTTAAGGTGTCTGTCCTGACCTTGCTTCAGCTAAGTACAGGGAAGCCTCTAAAAGCTTGGTTCAAATCACTAAGGATCCTTCTGCAGGACTCAGACCTTGCTAGTGACAACATCAGCCAATATCCAAAAATCAAAATCCACTGTAGTGATTATTCCCAGCCTTCTTACTGCAGGCTCCTATAATATCTTCTCTGGATATACTCTCAATGCATCCAATCTGCCTACCCTCCAGAGGCTATTAATAATAGACAATCTCTGTTTCAAGACTTTTAGAGTTTGTTCCATGGAACTAATTCTGTGCGGTGAGAATGTTTCCTTTAATAAACTTATAACTTCATATTAATAGTTACACAATTTTCAGAAAATAATATTCTATGAGATTTCATTTTTTCCCTTTGTTCTGAGATGGAATATCTGACCCTGTCATCACTCATATTTGCTGGAACACATGAACAATAAGGACAGAACAGAACAGCATTTTACTCTGATAAGGACAGTAGAATAGAACAGCACAGCCTTGGAGAAATAGACAAAGAATGTAACTTAGGCAAACAAAATCCATGTAAAATGCAAGCATCAGGATGCTAGCTCAGTTTTGCAAGGCTGACAAAGAAGAAGTTATGCAAAACAGAGATACCATGCTTACTCAAAAGCAGGGGTCAAGGAACAGGCACCTAAAAAGGACATGGGACACTGAAAACAGCCAAAAGAGATCCTAAACAACCACACAAGGACTTCTGATAAGGGGTGTAACTATGTAAAATAAAGTGATTATACATCAAGTAAGGGGGGATAGCTAATGAATGCGTGATCGGTGTGTGTGATAAACTCTCTGCTCACCAGACACTCAGGGCTTCCTCAACTGGAGGAAGGATCCTCCAAGTAACCACTGCTGCAGTAAAGAATGATACTCAAATACTCAAAACTGTGTTAGAAAGATCCTATCTGGCCAATTTCAGTACTGGTCCCAAATGTGCCTTTGTGAATTCTACCAAGAATTGTTGTTTTCCTGACATAAACCTCAATCAGAATCCTTGAAAAAAGCCAAGTAAAACTGATTTATAATGAATCCTAACTTTTTAATTACAAATCAATGGGGCTAGATGGTACAGTCATAATGATATGACATCTACATTAAGCAGAGTCTTTCACAGCAGGAATGCTGCTACTTCCTATATCTGGAGACCAGTAAGGCTCTCCCAAACAGAAGGACACTTACAGATAACCTCTTCCTCCTCAGGGGCCTTCCAAATGCATTGGCTACCTCAGCTTTAATTGGTGGGAAGCATTTTAGGCTACTAAGTGTCTTCATTACTTTAGCTTAAGTAACAGCCCTTACAGATTCTGCTTCATGAAGAGGTCTTTTAAAACCACCTCACTTTCACTGCTATGCTTCTACCCCCTTATGTACCGCAAGCATAGCAACGACAGCTCTTACTGAAGAAAACAGAAAATAAAGCTTAGCTTTAAAGTGGTTTCCAGTGTGCTCAGTGTCAGGGTCAACAGCTATGTACTTGCTTACCTTTTCTTCTGAATCCTTCTGAAATCCATTCAATTTGATATCTAAATCTAGGAGAATATAAAAATATTTCAGTTTTACTTTCCACTTCTGAAAGTTCTTATTGTCTTTAAAAAACTGGAATAATTTCCTAATTAAAGCTTAAGTTTCAAGCCTTAAAAATTACTATAGCCATGTTCAAGTGGAACTGACAATAAAATTTCTGGTTAGGCTCTGTTAGTCACCAAATAATATGCCAGAGGTATTTTGTCAAATTTCTTCACTGTAGTTTAGAGTCCTGTGTTTCCAAAGTCTCTCAGCAGATGGAATAGCCACCCATTTCACACGATGAGACCTAGCCTCTGCCCTCTCTAATTACAGGGCAGTCAGACAATACTGCTAAAACAATCCAATAACTTGCTGCCTCTGGACAGTGATGATCCAAAACCCCCTGATCTCATCACCCTGTTTCAGCATTCATGTGACTCCCTGGCAATTTCCTAATCAGAAATAAAGTGAATGCTTCTCTGTTGGATTATCAAAAATAAGCTCAAGTGGAAGACAGCAAAACAGATAGGACAATCCTGCACTTTTGGGAACAATGAGCAATTTAAGTACAACTTAAATAGCAGCACATGCTACGCAGACCTGGAGAATAGTAGCATTTTTGTTTCCCTTTTCTTACAGATGCCTCTGATTCTTGGATATTTTAGAAAGAAGCAAGTAAGAACCCTCCATGACCTGTTCACTTTACACATCTATAAGGCATTTTTTTAAGCACCATGTGGCCTGTAACCTTTGCCAGAAAATTTCAGAGGAATGAAATAATTTTAAACTGGATATCTACCACTGGCTTAAGAAAACAAGTCATTCTTCAAACAACCCTAACAGAATATTTACAAAAAAACAAACTTTGCAGTCCATGACTATAAAAACTGAACAACTGTTGTAAAAAACACGTATAGTCAGATTCTATATAAACCGACATGGATACTCATCTTCAGCTTATCAAATTATTTTCTCAAGTGATTTTGCCACAGTAGCTAGAGCTGTGAACATCCTGGTTCTGTACAAATACACATACCTACAGAATTATTTTGCTGTTCTTCTGCTGCGGAATTTAGTGAAAAACCAGGCTTAGAAATATTTTCAGTAGGTGATGAATGGTTTATCCAACCCCTAGAATTAAATAACACAATAAAGAAATTCTTAACCAATTGCAATCTGCTCATCTTAGGAACATTTTTACAGTACTTTGAATTTGCTGCTATCTGTGGAAACAGTTGCAGTTATTTTAGAAGTATATGTTTCTTTACAAGATGTCTTTGCAAAACTTCTGGATTTCCTATATGAAGCTAGCAATGTCTGCACCTTTGTTCTCTAAGTGAAAAAAAAAGGCCTTTTCTATTCTTTATTATTTGTTTCTATATTTATGTTATAAATCTATTTTCTACTGAAATATTTCCACAGTTTCCAGGAATAAAAAGCCTAATATTATTTATTACAAGTTTTTATTTGTCTAATGGTTTTCCCCAGGTTCTGTTATTCTTGTTAAGTATGTTCTTGAACGATTTAAGGTAGTATCATCAACAAAAATAAATCCAAGTACAGCTTGATTCATATTGGACACTGAACAACTGCCAACATAAATAGAAGATCCTCCACTAAGCAAACAAAAAAACTGTTTCTCAGTAGAACACTAGGAATAAAATAACATACAAATGGAAGTATAACAAAATTATTTTATTAAATTATGTGCAACTGGAATTCCTACATGATGTACTGTACTCACTTCAGTAGGGACTGAGACTGGTCAGATGTAAATGTCTCTTGAAGCACCTGAAAGAAGAAAAAACTTAACAAACTAAACCAAAGTACTTAATTGTTTATTTTCTCAGTTTTACTGCAGGCTTATTTTCTTTCTTCTGTAATTTAACTGCAAAATTTAATTATTAGATCAAATTATAGCATACATTACTAAAAGATACAAAAGCATTCAACTTAAACCCTTTTTTCACTTGCACTATTTGACANCACCCACAAGGAAAACAAACTGTTGCAAGAAATATACTATTGCTTCAAACTTAAGATGTTTTATACATCAAAGGACCAAATCACAATTTTAATTTCAACTATTTTAATCTTTTTTTGATAACCTTTTCTCATTAAATTCATTAAATTAAATGTTCCAAAGACTGTGAGGTTTAGTATGCTGCTCTCAATAGCCCCATAAATGTAAGGAAATTCAAGACTTGTGCAGTACATAACTCAGGCAGTTATGAGTGGCAAGACTGCCACAAGCCAACACAGGAAAGAGCGGGTGGGTAAGGAGAGCACTGATGCCCCAGCAGGAGCCAAACTCCAACTCCTTCTTACAAAGACCTTGGATCTGCTTTCTGAGCCTTTGCCAATAATGCAGAGATCTCCGCCGGTATGGAAAAATGAGACTTTATACAAACTTTAAGGCAAATTAGGAATGATTAAGATAGCCAAGTGAACAACAGAATGGTTCCCTCACCGATGAGCTGACATGCTATCCACACACTGCCTGCAATTTTAAACAATCACTGATTTACAGGGGACGACATTAACAGGGCTAAAGGACTCTAAAAAGTAACACCTTGGTGTAGACACTGAGTGACAACTCCTCTGACTTATACAAGGTACTAGCCACACAGTAAGAACAAACACCCTAATTGCTTCAAGAGCAAGACACAGAAATTTCCCAGCAGCAAAGACTGCTAATAGTCTTGTGTTGTGGAACGACACAGATTCTTTAGTTTGTGCAAAAATTATTGACTGATGCAATCCCAAAACATGGCAATGCGATAGTTCACAGAAAGTTATTTATTTTGTTTAAATAGACCCTTCTAGGTGAGTCAGCCTGCAGCTCATTATACAGCTTCCAAGCCAAGTCAGGAGAATAACTACTAAATAGTAACTACTAAACCTCTCTGGCTAACATTGCTCAGAGAGATACTTTAAAATCCCAGCACACTACCATTGTAACTCAGAAGAAGACGCTGTTTTGTCTGCTAAAAAAATGGGTTCTAAGCAAAATCAGTATATTGCTCATTGGTTGAGACATCTTCTCAAACCATATACATTATACAAACTGTATTTCTGCCCACTGAGTGGAGTACTGCGCCTTTCATCCTGCCCTCATTTTTGGTGCAGAAATTCTTGCAAAATCTCAGTAATTTTCCTCACTTTAACACTTATTTATACAGACAACTATATCAGGGGACTCTGGATGTTTTCCAAAAAAAACCTGATGCTTAAAAGCTGTTAGGTGTTACCTAAAAACTTGTAGTGCACTTCACCAAACAGTGTAAGAAAAAAAAAATATTAAAAAAGGGGAAAGCAAAAACTTAGAATCATGACACTTGTCTGAACAAGCTATGGAACACCATGTTAACAAATAATGTTATTATTTGTTGAAAAGATTTATTTGACTTGTTGAAAAGAATCTGGATCCTACAAAATCTGTATATATGTCTACTGCATTTCTGGTAAATGAAAATCCTTAATTACAATTTTTTACATGACGGAATCAAAGACGGGTTTCTAAGTTTCCCACAACCCACCCGAAGTACAAAGAAAGCTAAGACTCTCTGGTGCTACTGGAACAGATGTTACTTTTCCTGAAAACACTCGCAGCCATCAGCTCTGCACGAGTCTCGTATCACATCAGAGCTACACGCTGTACCCATCTACGATAAACTCTGAGGGCAAACTAGAAGGAAAGCTTCTATGAAAGTACAGCCCACGCTGGCTCTTGAAGTGGTTGAAGAGCAACATTGGTGCAATGTACACATGTGGGTACCAAAGACAAGAGGCCAAGACCATTCCTTACAGTATTCAGTAAAAACTTAAAATTTTATACTGTTCCCAAGCTGTGCATGACCCAGATGTCAGTGTCCTGCTATACAGGTCTCATCAAAACAAAAAGTACTAAGAATTACCCAAAATGCTTGGTGAAAAGTGTTAGGTTTCTTTGCTTTTCCAAGTTTTTCTTTAGTGGACTGGGCATTTGTCCTTAGATTTGGGACTGGCTAATCCGGTGAGAGCCATGAAGCCAGAGGCTAAGGTTAGGAAGCAGCTACTCAGATCATCTCCCAGAGGGAAAAGGGAAAGAGCAAATGTGCACTTATCTCATTTCCTCCATCCTTAGAAAATCATTATAAACTTCAGTCAAACCAACCTTCAGACACGCAAAGAGCAAAATAAAATTACAGAGAAAAATTCTGGAAATAACAGCATCTTTTGGATTTTATTCACTCTTTACCACACTAACAGTTGTTACAAATTTATTTGCAATCTTAGAATTCTAGAGCTGTAAAACATTCACTTCAGTAGAAAGCATGTCTATTTTTGCAATATGCCTTTTTGTCATCTAGAAAGCAGCCTAGCTCTTTTTAGAAAAACTCCCTTTTACTGGAATAAGGATACACAGACTGTGGGCTTTGGACTGGTGAATCCAGGCTAAAGACAGTGTAACAGTCACAGTTAAAAGCAGAGAACCTGTTTGTCTCTAATTGTTTCATGATCCTGCTATATGCAGGTGGAAAGCTACTTGCTCAACTGAGTAGAAGTTTATGGGCTAGCTACCGACCATGGTAAATACATTAAAAGGCAGGCTAATTAGGAGATTAGGGAATGCAGAATTACCCACAGAGCAAAATAATTACCCCATCGTCACGCAAGGAGACATTTTATTCTGCATTTTAGATTATTATCTCTTTCGTTTTGAAAGAAAAAATTGATCAATCATTGGATCACAGATAATCTCATAATGAGTGGCGCAGGGTGTATTCTGTCACAGTCAACTCAGATGATTACCCTTCAGCTCCTGAAAGGAACATACTAAAAAGTCTGTGCTCCACAACTACTTCATCTTTGTCCTGGGCTTGTTCCTCAAATCTGAAAGGTTATAATCGCATTAAATACTACAGAAGACACTTTGATAAATCCCTGCACTATGTGCTACATAGGTGACAAGATAAATTCAATACAGCTGTAAGCCACCAGACCTCCTCAAGGGGAGGCCCAGTGGGTTTATTAATAATTAGTAATTAATTATTAGTAACCAATTATAATTATTAATATTTAATAATAATAATAATAAGTAATCATTATATATGCTTTAAAAAGATATCATTGCTGGACTTACTGGATTTATCTGTTCTGCCTTATGATAATATGTGTGGTCATTCCATTTTGGAATAAAACTGATTTCTGGAGAAAAAGCTCCTAGAAAAAAAAAAATTCCCAGTAATTTTGATTGCCTTAATTTCTATGTAATTTTCCATAATTTAATAATTTTTACGTAAGTCAGTAACTCAGTTATATCCATCAAAACTACAGATATGTAATAGATTTCATTAAACAGTTAAACGGCTAAATAGTCGATCACACTAGATTTTGAAACTACATTAATGAAATAGAAATTGATAAAACCAGCCAGCAGTGGAAATTTATTCCACTTAATCTTCCAGGATCATCCCTGATTTTGCATTGGAGAGTAGTTCTTTCCTCTTATTTTTTTAAACTAAAAACTGAAATTTTGGTAACCTCCCTGATCCATACGACTAAAATATATTTCTATTCCTAGATGGCATCATTTCTTCAATGATGATACAAATGAAGACCTTCTCTCAAAAAAATTAAAAAGAGAGAAGCCCTTAAGGTTGGACCCTGTTTTTGAAAACTAACATGTTGTTACTGACACTAATAAAGCACTAATCAAATTAATATTTACACTATGTATCTCATCACCAAATTACAAACCTATGAATGATGAAATTCTAACTCCGTCTTATTAAATATAACACGATGCAGGCAGAATGCGGAAATATCACAATCTATCACAGCTGCAGAGACAAAAACTCCCCACTCAACTCTCACACAAATGCCCACTCCACAAACTGAACACAGTCAAACAGACATGCCTCAAACCATGTAGATTGAATGCTGCAAGGATTTAATTCCAGTGGACAACCACAGGAAGTTCAAAATGGTATGATGCTTCTCTTCTCACCTAAGGCTACTAAGCAACTACAAAAGGTTCAGCATTAGGAAATCACAGTTTCTTTTGAGTTTCTGCAGATTTACATGGGCTGAAGATAAGATTTGTATTAACTAAGAGCAGGTTGATAAAAAATTATGGTCCACTCAGATCTTGGAACTGGCAGAGAGATAAACACAACCAAATCTGGAAGGACACCATGTGTCACTTAAAGAATAGCCAGTCTGAAATATGAAATAAAACCTATGGGAGGCAAGTCAAATGGAACTGACATATGACATATAAAAATGTCAAGAAAGTAATGTGAAACTATTATGTAACCAAAGCATGCTTGCACATGCAGCCTGCTCTATGGGAGTTATTAGGGAATATTTTAAGACCTTAAATTAGTGTGCATTCATTTATGCTGAAAGTATTTAATGATATACTAAACATAATGCACTGAAATATCCCTTCTAAAACTTTTTACGTTAAAGAGACTAATACTAGCAATACTAATGGGGTTTTTAAAATTCCATAAGCAGCTAGAGTTACTTACAACTGCTGTGCATATAGAAGAATTTCTTTCGTTCTGCAGAAACATGTACACAAAAATACATATATGTAAATAAAAAGGATATGCCAATATATATAGCTCAAACACTTCCCGAGCCAGGGATTCTCAATCACAGTGCAAGGAACGACAGAGAACTCAAGAGAGAAAAAACTTAACCAAATACTAAAAATGTGCTGAAGACTCTTTTAAAATATCAGCCAAAATTAGGAATGTAATCAAAGAGCACACAGTTCCTACGCATGAACTTCATGCAACACCCAAGTTTAAACATGGACTCAGCTAAAATCCAAAGCAACCATTTCAGGAAAAAGACACAGTAGAGACTGGAAAAAGAATCTAAGAATCTGTCCTACCTTTATTAGTACTTATCTCAGCTGTTAAAGCAATGTCCTTGTAAAGAAAAGTCAACCTTTGCAAAACAAATAAAACAAAAGGTCGTTAAGGAGTTGTAAGCATTACAGTCCTATAAACTCAAAGGGCATCTGTAAGCACCCATCCCAGCCTCTGCCGTGGGGACACACCTGCTCTGACACAAACAGTAAAAAAACCCCAAACTCTGTAAGGATGTATGTGATTTTCTGCATAGAAAACCGTAACCAGGGAGGCACCTCGCTGCTTTGAGTGTTTCCAAGAACTACCGCGTCACAAAGCCATGACAGAGGGTCTGCACGTGGTTTCAAATCCTTGCTATATCTCAAAGAATACAAGAGATAACGTCATGAAAATTACATCAAGGTGAAGGTGCGGGGAAGGAGAATTAGCACGAGCTGTATTTAATAGTGTTTATTTTCTCCGAGTTGTTTTCCAGGACATTTAACTTCGACTAACTGTTATTAAATACTGGGTCTAGGAGCATATGAAACGGCTGTGAACAGAGCGGAGAAAACAGAAACTGAACGAAACCTAACNGCTGGCGGCGCTCCCCGGAGCCAGAGTGCCAGCAAGCGCCGTGCTGTGGGTGCTCAGATGGGGCTCGCTGCCCTCAGGGTGTGCACCGCTGACGCTGGCTTCTTCCAGAGTCAGAAACCATCATCTGCCCAGAGAGTTATGGAGAATGAGAAGGGGGTTGTGAAACAGTCTTGTTTTGTCAGTGGAAAAGACCAGACAGCCTCAAACGGGGGACCCTGAATGCAGGGTTACTTGCACTTTGTATAGTCTGGCGTCTTAGAATCATAGAACCTTAAGGGGTTGGAAGGGACCTCAAAATTCTTATAGGCACAGTCCCCTCTGCCATGGGCAGGGACACTTCCCACTAGACCAGGATGCTCAAGGCCTTGTCCAACCTGGCTTTGAACACAAGCCAGGGCTGGAGAACCAAAACAGCCTCCCTGGGCAACCTGTTCCAATGTCTCACCACCCCTCACAGGAACTGTTTCTTCCTAATATCTAACCTAAATTTCCCTTCCATCAATTTCTACCCATTTTCAATTACTCCTTCAACTATCACTGCAGGTCCTGACAAAATGTTCATGTAGAGTTGTTGGCTCCTGCTGTGCCTCTTGAGGTCACCTGGCTGGAGCCATAGGTCCCCGTGCTGTTTGTATGCAATGGATCAGTGCCAATTCACGGGCTCTAAAGCCTCATAGTGAGAGATTTCTACCAGCAAGTCATGGGGCACCATCTCAAGAAACCCGTGTACTTGAGAACAGGTGAGCATGCAGGCACATTAGCACGAGAAACAAGAGAATCATTCAGCCAATGGAAAGTAGAATGCTAATTAAGAAGAGAAGTAAGTAACTTGTAACCAATGCACTGTGGTTTCTTTGTTTTCATATATATATATATATGGATTGGTGTGGAATCCTTTATTTGTGGAAAACTCCACCTTGTACCCTGTACAGAATAAAGCAGAATAAAGGTCTTCTTTCTAAACTAGGTTCTGTGTCTGTGTTTAGAGAGTTTGGCAACACTTCTCTGTCATGGTTAAGTAGCTTACTTCACGGCTACCAATGAATGGTTCATGTGCTAATGAGCGCGAACAAGTTCGAGATAACCGAATTATTTGCTGAGCATTTGCAGCAGCACTCTTCAGTGGTCGTGTGTCACGGACGAACAACGCTTTCCTCAGGCAGAGCCGTTCTGGCTCAGCTTTGGCTGCCCTCTCCAGGGCAGCGCTGCCCGAGACCACCGCCGGCACACGGCCGGGCTGCAAGCGAGAACCAGGGCAGCGGAGCCGAGAACTCCACATCAGCGCCCGTGGTGCCCTGTCCTTCAGAGACTACAGACCCCAAATCACCACGGTGACTCCGGCTCTCAGCGACCTTGATAAATTAGTGTTTTCGGTGTTTGCCACGTCGTCTTCAAGGGAAAAAAAGTGGGAAACGGAGCAGAGACACTAAAGGTCATCTTAAATGATATGTGAATTACGTATAATTGTTGAAACAGTATTAATTGCTTCTTTGGTTTTAGTCATATGCATCTGCAGTTACAGCAATTGCTGCACATATTAACAAATGAGCCCAGAAATCTCACTGCTAATACTTGACACATTTGAGCTAATGAAGGTGAGATACTGAAAAAAAAACAAACCAAGAAACCCAAAAAAACCACTAAAGAAGCTGTCAGGGGAAATGGATATGCAGCAGTTAATTATTAAGATTTATAAACATAATATAGAAGATGAGAATGAAAAGAGCATTTACATGTTAGAAGACTGAGCTGGCACGATTTCATCACTCATAACTACTTTGGGTGGGGTTCTTTGGAAACATTTTCATCAGCACTTCCTTTTTTTTTTGAGGATCACATTAATACTTCACGGCACACTGCCATTTGGGGCTACTAGAAATATTTCCAAGCGAGGTGGCACACACGTAAGATGCAGTTTGGGGAAAGGCGGTGGCGCGGATCTTCCACTGGGAAAAAAA
>VWZN01016607.1:4730-27984 GCA_013396955.1 Regulus satrapa
TTTTTTTTTTTTTTTTTTTTTTGCTTGTTCTTTTTTTTTTCCTAGTTATATAAATATATAGATTTTTCCAGCTACATAAATACATACTGTGATGGACTGCTGTTATAGAATGTGGAAAACACTGCCATCAGTTCTTGTGTTGTAAACATGCAAGAAAATCTGCAGCAATAGAGAGGTCTGCTGATCTCAGTATTATTCCATCAGTATGCTCACAATATTGCCTGCTTACACAGAAAGCTGTATGCATTTATCATCTTTGCTCTCCCACTTCCTGTGGTATTCAGCAGGCTGTTGATAACAGCTGATAGCAAATTGAGGATGGAAAAGGATATGTGCAGACTTAATATAGATACTTGGAATAATATCATTATAGGGCTGTTATTGATTTTCCTCCTGCTTTGAATGTTTCAGTGTTTTGTACACTGTTGCAGAAAGATAATGGATTTTAAGGGGTGGATGTCAAAATTGCACTCATATGCTCGGCCAAATTATAGCTCTGAGACAATGAAGCAGACAACAGTTATTAGGCAGACTCTTAGAAGATTAAAAATCCTGTAGACTCCAGTGATGACAGCTGTGTCATAGTTCTTTATTCTTTAGCCCGAGATCTGGGACTCACAGCTTACATGCTTTGCAGGGATTGAACTGCTGCCTTCCTCAGATACTTAAATTGTAAAGGCCGAACAACAAAGGAAGTGCTAACAAGGGAGATGAAACATGTAAATGTCTTCACCCTCACCTCTGATTTAAGGAATCTGTACAATAAAATGTACAAAACTATTGGCATAGTTTTATTGAGAAGTTGAAAGCTAAATAAAAGTCTTGACACATTTTAGTCTAAAATAGTTGACAGACATCAAGTTTTGGTTAAGGTTTGAAGGACTTCTGGTGTTTGGGATTTTTTGCAAGCACCACCGATTGTGGTTTTGTGGGCACTGAAGTGCCTCGGATGCCTTGAACAGAAGAGCAGTCCTTCCCTTACTGTTTAGCCTTTTAGGACTGTTAGAAACTATCCAAGCATCTTGATACAAAATAGGCTTTTTTAAAGCCAGGCTGGGGTGAGCTGCAAAAGAGAAGTCTCTGAAAACTTTACCCCTACCTGACCACAGTTCTGTGGGCACCAGCAAGGGTATTTGTTTAAGAACCCTTTAAGAATCAGTTGGAAAAAGTGGATATTCATGCATGGACCTATAAGAAATGTGAGCCCAGGCCTCTAGGTGAGAATTATATACTGCAGAAGTCTTCTGCTTCCCCTGCTGTACAGATGCCTTGTCTGTATAACACTTTCCACCAGGTTCCTGGAAAGTGATTAGGAGATTCCCCAAGCTGTAAAAAAACAGTTTTAGTTATGATTTAGAACATATCCAAGTCCTTCTTTTCTCATCAGTATGGCTCCACAGACCCCCATAAGAAGAGCTCAGCTGAATTTGGGCTGTGTGCTGGGAAAGGAAATGGGGAGATGAAAAACTCTGGAAGTTTCTTAGAAGATGAGGTGTCAGTGACTGCAGGCAGATGCTGAGCTGGTGTTTTGAAGTGCACCTGGGGTAGTGAGAGTTTAGAGCCCACCAAGCCTGGCTTACTCAGTGGCCTAAAGCTGTCACATCAGGTCAGGTCCTGGCAGGATGGTATTGCCCCCCAGACAGCCACTGTGTATGCATGAGTTAGCTTTACAGTGTTTGGGCTTAATTTCCAGGAAATTATAAATTCATTTTCTCCAGAAACCTTAAAAGAATCCTGCACTGTAGGGTTAGGGTGGAGTAACTTCTGTCCTTTGTGCTACTTTTATTGAACAAGTGTCCCAGAAAAAGAGCTTGTGTTGATAATTACTTTAAAATGCACAAATTTCTAAAACATGGAAACGGTTAGTTATTATGTTCATTGCATTTAATTGTTAACTTTTAGTACCTGAGAACATTCTCCTGCCTAACCGTGTGTGCAAATGAAATTTTAATTTAATTTGTTTAATTTTATTCTGTACATAGACGGTGTTTAGTAAATTTATTAGGATTCTTTTTACACTTTGTACTCTTTGCTAAAAAAAGTGATAGATTAGTTAGTCATTCTGAATAAGCAATTTGTCAAGCCTGCAAGCCATATAAAACTAAGTGCATATATAATTTATTGCCTACTCTAGTAGTAGAAATAATGTACATTTGGCAAATTCTAATTAAAATAATCAAGAGATTAATGATTTGAAAGAAATTTATTAATCAGAATTAATTCTCTTTAAAATGTGTTTTAAACTCAGAGTATTACCAACCTGTAACTTAGTAAATTAGAAATTTTTTTCTTTTTAAAATCAGAAATTTAATTAAAAAATGTTGCAAATCAGTAACATGTATGAAATGTATTTTATAATACTTTCTGATGTTACATATGGAGAAACATTAAAAAGATATTTCTCAGTTGAAGTTATCAGAGAAATTTATTATATTTTGGATTTAATGTAAGGTACATTTCATGAAGATTTTTCTTGGAAAACACTTTCATATGGAAAATATTTGCAGTATAAATCTCAGTCCAGACTACTTTTCATCAGATAGAATTCATCTTGTTTGTCATAGCCTAATTTGCATGCATGTACAATTGCAGACAGAAAATAAGTTTATTTGGAGGCTAAAACACACCAAATATTGTAAACTTTACAACACACAGGTTGAGAGGTTTTCTATCCAGTTATAGCACTTATCATTAAAAAGACATAGCTTGAAGTGACCATGTTTTAACTTTAAATTTTGATTACCCAAATTACCAGGACCACAGGAAAACAGAAACTGAAAGTTATACTTGAAGCAGTTACTGAAAAATTTGGATTGTTCATTGCAAGAAGGAATCAGTGTTTCAAGTTACTAGTAAACCCTTCCTTTTAGGAAGCTGCTAAATGGCATGAATCTAGGCATGCCACAGAATTTTGGGTTGAAGTTGTGCTCTAAGCCAGGACAAACCAGTATTTTGAGTAAAATTATAAAGGTTTTGATCTCATGAGGACTTTAAAATTCAAAAGCTGAACTCCTGTTAGACTGACTTAACTAATTATTGATTGCAAGATCCTTATGATTTTGGGTTAAATATACCAGAGAATCTCAAATGCTGTAAATTAAGAAATATTTTGTGGCAATATATGTCTCATGACACAAGCAACGTATGTGACGTTGTTACACCGTAAAAAGAACAATCTTTTTACAGTTGTTCTCTCTTAACTTTCTTTTTCGGTAAATACACAATGAAATTGATCTAGGAAAACTTAGTGACATTGGGGCTTTTTTTTATCCAGAGATGGAAGAGGCAAAGAAATTTTTTTCCTGTAAAGCAGCTGCTAAAGAAACTACAAGCATATCAACTATGGTGTCTGAAGAAATACTGCTGCAATAAATTATAGAATAGAATTTCAACAGACATTACACAGATATTTGCAGATGCTGCTGTGGAAATAAACAATTTTCAAGTGCACGGGTTTTCCATTTAAGGACAGGTGAAAAAAAATTGCAAGTAAATTAAACTATATCTAGGGTATTTTTAATAAATCAAATGTTGAAATGAAAATCACTGAGAGGCCTGCAACTGCTTGCCAAGTTTGAAACTTGAGGGAAAACACCCTTGAACACTAACAGCTTTTTAAAAAAATAATAATGCATGCACTGTTTTCCAAAATTCTTACAAGGGATCTGAGTCCCACACCATATGTAAATGAAACATCAACTGCAAGAATTCAATGTGACATTAATTTTGGATATGCTCAGCCAAGACAATGTTTAAATGAAGATTTCTACTGTATTAATTATGATCCTTGCAAATGAGTGCTAAACTCTGCATTCTGATTACTGCAGGGAGATGTACCAGCCATTGTTAGGATAAGGTTGGCTAAGCACCTGCCTATTTGAATAGATAGGTATCTAAACCTCCTTGGAATGCAAAACCAGACCAAAAAAAAAAAAAAAAACACAAACAAACAAAACCAAAAAAAAACTCAAAAAAACAAAACAAAAAAACCCAAAAAAACCCCAAAAAACACCCCAAAAAAAAACCCACCAAAAAAACCCTTCCCTTCTTTCCTCTTTCCTGTGCAGCCAAAAGTACCCTGAAACAAGAGATGTTGTTGCCTCTGCTTCTAATAGTACACAATACAGAGAGGAATAAACCTGTAAAAGTTGACTGTGTTTGTGATTTATCCAAAGCAGTTAGGAAGTATGTGTAGAAGCTGGAAATCTGTCTACTGTGACCAACTGTCTGTACATAGACACAACACCTTGAAATGAAATGTATGATCTCTCTCATATGGAGTTATCTAATATTTTATTTGATATTAAGAAAATAACAGTGTATATCTATATTAATACTTATTTAGCCAGGTCCTTTTTTTATTATTATTGAAAAACAGATTTTATCTAGAGTTATATATTTTGGTTGATTCTTACTATACTTTCAGCTCTTCCAACAAGAAAACTTAATCTGTGTAATGGATAACTAATAGATTCTTTTATATCTCATGCATTGTGATCTGTCTTGATATATTTGAATTATTTTAATCCTTAATACCCTATATATGGTAAATGTTAATGTATTAACATTTGAAATGTAATCAATGCCGTGTAATTTTTCACCTAGAGGCCTGACTTGAATTCCGTATTTGCCCCTGAAGCAATTTCATAAGAACTAAAAAATACCTTAATGCATGGGGTTTTTTCATGTTTTGAACTATATCATATGTTTGGACACAAGTGAGGACAATTGCACTTTCCTTTTACAAGAACTTTTATTAAGGTTTTATACTATATTGGTGTGCAAATAAAAATGTTGAGATTTATGGAGGTGGTGAATCTTCCTCACATCAAAGGCTTCATTTAGTAGTTGTGAGTGATGAAATAAAGACACTTGGAGTTCTGTGTCACAGTATAGATTTCTCTTGGTAAAAACCTAAGGCACACAAGTGGGAACATTTTGGAACAAGTCTCAAACTCCATTTTTTTTCCCTTTTCTTTTAAGATGTGATGTCATGTAATCAGAAACTGTCATTCCCATCTCTCATGTTAGTTCTCCAGCCAGGCTGGGACAGTTCAGATTTATTCTCTGTATGAATTATATTAAACAGCTTATGGAAACTTAAATAAGTGGACTTGTTACCTCACCAGTAACTAATACTTGATATTTTGGGGACTTGAATTCTTGTTCTTGTGCATTTCTGTTTTCTCTGTCAAAATAGTGGCCATTCCTGTTCTGTTTCTTAACATTTTTTGCCATTGTTACAAAATATGCAATTTAACTCCACTGGTCCTTTTTTTCCACAAATTCTATTGGGCTAATAGCAACTGGTATGCCTCAGTGAATTGGTTTTTAAACTTCAGGACTAATATTTGAGAAAATATATCTATATGATCTATATCTATATATTACTTTTTTCCCCACAAACTTCCTGAGGTTCTATTTCCTTCTGTGTTCAATGCCTTTAAGCTTTTAAGTGTCTAAATTTGGTGGTGAATTAATAATTTTCCTCCCTTTAAATGTAGTCTCTGAACTCTTGCAAGTTCTTATTACAAACTGTGAAATATTTCAGTGCTTTTGGCAAATTTAGTCTGAGTACAAAGGTGATTGTAACTCATAGGAGGCTGCTTTGTTGTGACCACCTTCTTTTTATTCAGGTAACTTATTGCCAGTAAGCTGCTTCACTGACAACCTGACTCTTTCTTTAGTTTTGTGTCTGCAAATCAGGAGTGTTTTCTTATGTTTTGTATTATGAATGAAAATATATTATCACTTGCATGCAGCAAAGCCTGGAGTATCAAGTGTGGCTTGTTTCTCCATCCATCCTTGGTGCACATTGTGAGTACACAAGTGAGGCCTTGTTAGTGTGTAACAAGGAAATAGGGTGTCCATAAGCAGCCCATAAATTGGGCTTGTATTTGCAGATATTTTTATGATTATGTAAATTGGACACACACTGAAATCTGCTAAAACTCAGTGTTGTCACATATTATGTAAATACTGAATGCATACGAACAGTGCCTTTATCATGCTGTGCAGTGTTTTGTCCTCAATCAGAATAAAGGCAACAATGCTTGCCTTAAAAAGGTCCATTGATTTATTATTTTGTGCAGCTTCTTGAATGGAAATCAGTGTTATTTATAATTTTACACAGTCTAAATAATAAAATGCTGGTTACTGGGAGATTTGCCCTTTTATTTAGAATAACATTTTTGTGTTGAACTTATTTCTCATGCTTCATTTTGTTCCCTGTCCCTAGATTAATTTAACTTAAACAAAAACAAAAACAAAACCAAAAAAAAAGAGAAAGAAAAAAAAACAAAACAAAACAAAAACACAAAACCAAAAAAATACCAAAGAGGCCACAAAATAACTTTCTGCTGTACTCTGGCTGTTAATTTTTTACATTAGTCTTTGAACTAAAACTGCCCATGTGGGTTTTTTATATTATTTTTACATAAACTCCTATTTAAGCTTTTCCAGATCTTTCTGAGAAACAGTTTCTGATACCTCTGTGTTAGACAAACATTTATTTGTCCCGACCAATTACTATGAAAACCATTGGTCTAAGCATCTGCTCCAGCTGAAAGGTCCCCACAACTTAAGGAAGAGAAACCAAGTTAGATGTCAAAACTAAGTGTGCTTATCCATAGCTTTTAGGTGAAAATTCTATTCAAAGTCTCTCTTTTTTTTGTAGTATTTTTTTCTAAATCTATTCCCGATTCACACATTTACATGACCACATTTTCACTGAAGATGCTTACAAGAATTTTTTTAATATATCCATCTGGCTGGGAAAGAAAGTTCTAGCAAATTAATTGCTCAGAAGGTTGAAAATTGGCATGGCAATTGAAATGGTATACTCAGATGTCATGTATGAAGCTGTGCCTTCTCTTGTAACAGAAAAGTAGCAATATATTTATTGATATAAAACAGTGATTTAACAAAGTTTGGCAGTTAAGGTAGCAGGGGTTTAACAAGATCCAATGGCAAGGTACACTTGATGATTTACTGCACAGAGGACCGGGTCAGATAAAACTGCAAGGGACAACCTTCCACATGTGTTTCAGAAACTACTCCCTTGCTTTTTAAACTCCCTTCTGAGGGGAATTTGGGCACAGCAGGATTCAGAATAACTCTAAGACCTGGTCAAAAGCCTGTATCTAAAGGATTATATGTCTAAAATTCATCCTTTATATCACTTATCTAAGATTTCAAAGTTTAACATGCTGTTATTCACACTGCAAATGTGTTGCAAAGAATTGCTCTGCCTCAAAGAGTAATTTTGAGAGGCTTCCCAAGCCAAGGGCAGATCCTGGTATGAAGCCCACTGCCATTCTGGAGAGTTTACCAGGTTTCAGTTGTATTTAAAATGTCTATGTACCTGTTAGAATAACTTACTTATTTCTTGCTGTAAGATAGGTCTAGGAGAAAGAGCAAAACACGCTTAGAACTTCAAAAGAAGAACAAAGGAAACTTTATTGACAAATTAAACTGGATTATGGAAAACAGAATGAAACGTTTAAAATCACTTCTCTTCCCCCCAACACCCTTTTTTGCTTTCCCACCAACATAACAATGTAGAGAGGACAAAACTCATCTCACTCTTAAAACAGTCTTTCAATTCACTCAGGGAGAGGAGCTTCTCACTAGCAAAGCCATGGAGACTTTCCCAGAAGACTTAGTTTTTAGTCTTTCTTGGGGTGCAATCTTCACAAGTGGATCTGCCTGGGGAAAAATCTGCACTTGCAAAAGCCCTCCCATCTCACAGCTCTCCCAAAGCTNAACAGACAGAATTAAAACACAGTAGAACACTGGAATCCAGGCCTAGGGCTGGGTCAAAGTATCAAAGGAACACAGCGGCCAGGCTGACCTTGGGCCATCTTTAGCTTGCAGGCTGCTGCCAGTCTTCGCCTGTGTTACCAGGCTGCTTTTTCAGTCTCTGCTTATAATCCTCCATGGGAGCCATGCTGGAAGAAACAGCCGGCATGTGGCTGCATGTAGTCCATTCCTTCCCCCTGCTCAGTAATATTCAATAGTGGTGACATTTCTAGTCCCAGGCCATCTCGGGCCCTCTTGAGAATGCAAAGAGAAAACTCAGCTCAGCCGACCTGGGCCCTCCTGGATGTGCAGCCAGGGGCCGGCGTTACCTCCCCTCCTGCTGAAAGGAAAAGAAGAGCCTCCCTTTCCCAGGCTTTCAATTTTAAAATGCGTATCTCACAGAGGTGTACCCTTTTCTGATAGGTCTATTACTTCTGTGGGCTGGGTTCCATCTGAAACCAGCACAACCAGGCTGTTCCCTATTTATGGAGTAAGATGATTGACTTACAGTCATATTTGGATACTAGCTGTCCACTGGATTGTGGCATGTTTAACCTTCAGAGAGTTGAAGGGATCTCTGGGGAGACTTTCTTGTGACCTTTCCATGCTCAAAGGGAGCCTATAAGAAGGATGAGGACAAGCCTTTTAAAATAAATAAAACTACTCATAACAGCTGCCAGTAAAGCAGGGAAAATACAAAAGGAAAGCCAGCTTTGTCCAGTCATCATGAAAGTGCATTCCTGAAATAAATGACAGGGATATTATATTTTTCAAAGCACTTCTTTCTATGCAAGTTCAGCAATAAACAGTGTGCTGGATCTGTAGCTGATGTGCATTGAGTTATTTCTTTTGAAATAAAGTCAATGATTTACAGATCTGAGGCTATAAACCAGTATTCTTATAGTACAGCTATTTGAGTCTTCACATGTTAATGAGATACCATTTTAAATGTGTTATGCTTATAGAAGAATTAATATTTAAAATATGGAAACATTTGCTTATTGTCTCACATATGGAGATTTGGCTTCTGGGGAACTTGCTCTCCTATTTATAAAATGGTGATTACTTAAAGTAATGTTTTAATGTTTTAATTTGGCAGATCCCAGACTCCAGTCCTGAGGACTGCAGCTACAGAGGGCAACTCGGGATAGCTTGATTTAGTAGGGATGGTTGGCTGCCTTGTATTTCCCCCATGATGAAATAAGGGATTGCTTGCTGAGTTACTTCATCTTAAGAAGAATGAAATTGTCTGTGCTTTGGCTAGAGCAGGTCAGCAGATGCTTTCCCTCCTTCTTTCTCATATGCTGATTAAACCTTATGTGCCACTGGCAGGTAGGAATTTTGGGATGCCTTGAGGGGGCATCTGTGGTATGCTCCTTTTACAAAATACATGCTAGTTAGAGATCAAAAACCTGCCTGCTCCAGCAGACAAATATGCAGGTCTTTCATTTCAGCCTGTGCCTCCAGCCTCTAAACCACTGTAAAACAGGCACCAGTAAGGCAAGGACAATGTGATGAGAGGCAGAGTGCTGCCCTGTGCTGCAGCCTCTTCCCTCAAAGGGACATCTAAGGACGTGTGGGAGAACAGCACTGAAGATGTTCTTGCCAGTGCTCAGGTGTTCTTCCTCTCCAGGTTGGACATAGACATACATGCTGGTGCTGAGTACTACTCTTCAAGGAATTATTACTTCATATGAACCAGTTGTCTTGCCCAATCAAAGAACTTTAAGAATTAATTAAAATAATTAATAATAAAATAATTTGATCCATTTGTTTCTTTCTGTAACACCCTGGAGATCTAAGTCTGTTTGGGGTTGTTTTTATTTAAGAACTTCCTCTGGAAATAAATTCTCTGATTTTCTTCCTTTGTATGGCTGTGGGCTTGCCATAGTCTAAATTAAAATATAATGTTGAGAGAGATTGGTGCCATAAATCTCCAGGGTAGCCTACTGAAGCTGATACTGAAATAATTTTATAAATCATAGAATGTCTCAAGTTGGAAGTGACCAGTTAGAATCTTTGAGTCCCAGTCCCAGAGAAAACTTGTATTTCTTGGGAAGCCTTCTACTGAAAAACCTTCTGTGAAAGGACTAACTGAGAAAACAGTCTGTCTTTGAAGATGCTTTATCTCCTCAGTCTGGTCTCAGGAATTCATAAGTTGACCCCTGTGTCCCACAGATATCATACTTCCCTATTTCCTACAGATTTATTGTTTTGTTTTTGTTTAACACAAAACATGTTATTGTCTGGTTGCTATCTGTGCATAAAATGTGGCATTTTATCTCATGCCTCAGGTCTGCTCCTCTGTTGTATATCCATTCTAAAGAGTGTAAACAAATCTATATTTTTTAATTTACCTACTCCTGCTAATTAAAAAAGAAAAATCCAAACAGAAATGTAACAGATTTAACCTACTTTCTAATTCATCACCATATTTTGGAAAGTGAGCATTCTGATTCATAAGAGATTAATTATTGTTTTCTGAGATTTTTTGTTCTTTTTTTTTTTTTTTAAAGGTAATATTTTTCTGGATAGATGTTTCTCTTACTTTTATATAGGAATTTTACACTGTATTCCCAAGGAATCTTTAATAAATTTAATATTTTGTAACTGACACTGTACAGAAGAGTAGATGAAAGTGTGCAAAGGTATAGGGACAGACTCATGGATGTCAAAAATTTTAAGTCCAGCCATTCTCCTGATCCAAAAATTTTGATTAAATAAATTCAGAATGGTATAAGAATTTACTCAGGGAAGTTTTTCCTTCTTTTTTATCAGGCAGAGTCCAACAGTTCTTGAAGCTGTCAAGTGTCTCTTCAGTTGGATGCCCCAAATTTTAAAGTACTGGATTGAGGGGTTTTTTTTTTTAAGATTTCTTTACATGTTGTGATGTTTTACTTGTTCCCAACCAAAGGAGATGAATCAGCTGGAAATAATATGCAAAAGCGCTGATGGATGAGCTTCAAATGAATAACTGAGGGAAATGTACAGGAATTAGAATAGCTGTAGATTGAAATAGAATGGATTGAAGATTTTCAATCTTTCAATTTTCAATTTTTTCAACTGGAGATGAATTCATTATCTAGTTGGTGGAAATATATGTTAAAAAATAATAGTACTAGTATAATTTTTTTCATAGTGTGAAACATCAATAATACTGAAAGTAAAGAGGAAATTGCTACCCTAAACTCACAGTTTTGAAGTCAACTTTTTCCACTAAGATGACATTTACAAACATTACTGATAACTCTTGGTTTTTTGGTTTTTGGTTTTTTTTATATATCCAATAGATTTCATTGCATAAAAGTTCTATTTCTTCTAAGTCTATTCTCCCTCATAGTTCAAGCTTTTACACTTCTTTTAGATGCAAATGTTTGCTTTGGGAAGGTTTGGTTGTGATTTTTTTTTGTTGTTGTTTTTGGGGATTTTTTGGTTTTTTGTTTTTTTTTCATTTGGTTTGGTTTGGGGTTTTTTGGGTTTTGTTTTAAACCTTTTTTGCTTTGTCTGTTTTTGGTCACTGCTGCCCCTTCCTATTGTCTGGCAAATTTTTGCAATGTCTGAGGATGTATGCTGGTAGAAGTAGCTTGTAGTTCTTTAATTAATCCCAAAGTTTTCTCACTTAGTATGCAGGCACTGCAGTTTCATCTCTCCAGACATTTTTCTTATTTAACATGTTTTTGACATGAAATTTTCTTAGGGAAAAAAGTTTCTTCCACCATTATGAATTATTCTGCAAATTAACAACCAGCAAAGAAGGTACCTCCTTCATGATACTGTGCCATTGGATATGTCAAATGTTAAGTTTATTATAAAATAAACTGCAAAGATGCAGCTCTGAAAAGTACTGATTTAGGCTGGGAAAATTCTAGGTAGAGTTTTTTCCTGTTTTAAGATGTAAAAGGTTATTTTTTTAGTCTTTTGCTGTTATATATATTTTTATTTATATTTTGCTGTTTGTATATATATATACACACATATATATATTTACAGACCTCAAAAAGCATAAAAAAATCTCAAAAGCAAAAAACATTCAGAAACTTAGAATCAACCTTTTATTCTACTCTGTGTACCTGTACAGTACTGTGTACTGTGTTTGACAGTAAATGATCAGTGAAGAGTCCCTGAGAAAGGACTCTGCATGAGACTCTCTCCATTTTCCCCAGCTCATTGGGTGCCCAGCTACCAAATTCAAAGTTTGGGATACTCTTGCAGTTTGGTCTCTAATAAATTAATTTATTAAATCCTTTTAAATTTCTTTCCATGGTTAAGTTGCTTTGATGTCCTTGCCATAAAAGCAAAACCCCCATGCCAAACAACCTCTTTTTGATTACCTTGAACTCCGAAAAAAAATATTTCTCTTGCTATTGTGACAAAGGGAATTTAATACGCTTTGTTTGCCAACTTAGAAGTCTCTTGACTAGAGAGAGGATTTTCCAGAGAAACAAAAACATACAGAAGTTATTTGCATAGTCATGCCTTGGGAGAGTGGCTCATGAGGTAGCACTGTTTGAATTAAGCCCTGCTAGGTGTGAAACCTTTGTTGTTAAATTGCTTGTTATTCCTCTGCAGCAAACATCAGTCTCCCCATCTGTAAAATAGAATATTGGTATTTATAAAGTAATTTGAGTATTCTTGGTGAAAAAATGCAGATGCACTTAAGCAGCAAATAGTATAAGAATACCTTCCTGTAATTTCATGCTTCATTGGGTCCAGTTTTATGCCAACATCCAACTAGAATATTCATTTCAGAATGAAAGATTAAATCTAATGATTCTGATTATGAAAATATCTTGCTACCATAAAGCAGTGTCTTTCTGCATACGTTGGCTTCCAGAAATGCTTCCATCAGTGTGTTGTGATATTTTACTTCTCTGTTGTTCTGTTACCCAGACAACGATCAGAGCATCCTAATACTTCACAAAGTTATTTTGAATGAAATTTTTCCTCTTAAAGGAAGCCCTGTGTCATGACAAAGGGATGATTTCCTCCAACCCTCTGTGTGTGATAGTCTGTCAGTGCCTCAGGAAAGCTGAGACCTCTGTGCCTGACCTGTCTGTCAGTGTCCCATTATGGGGACTCTGCACAGAGCAGTCCAGAGGTACAAAATTCTCTCCCTTGCCTCTCAGATAATAAAATAAAGATCACATACCTGGTGTGAGTTAGTTGTGACAATGACAATATAATGAACAAAGTTCACCTGAGGAGAGTGATTTCACCACAGCTGCTGGTTCAGCAGCAGGACCTCTCCTCTCTCCCTTGGTTAGCAGCTGCTGTATGGTTTATAACCTACCTGGGAATGTCAAGTGTCCATTCCTGCAGGGACTGAAACAGAACCTGGCCATGCTGTCTTCATTCTGTTCCACCCTTTGTTTCATCTCCATTAGCATGTAGTATTGTGTGGGGAGTGTCACACAAGTTTAGGGCATTGCATTTAGCCACTGCATTTCACCCTAGAATTCCCTTACTATTATAACATATGTTGAAATGTGAACATTAATTCCCAGTTTTCTCTAATTCTACTCCCTGTCATTTTCCCATACCGTCCTTGTGCATGTTTGCTTATAGATTTAAACAACACAAATCTTACTCAGTATTATATAAATAGATTTTATTTGTGGTTGTATAAGTTACTGAAAGACAGAGTGTTCATAATTTTTTAGCTTTTTTTTTCCCCCTGGAGAGTAATGAAAGAAGCAATTTTTTTATAAAGCAAATCACTGAAGGTAGATGGTAACAGCTCCCTACTGAGCAGTTCTGTTTTTACATTTGCCAGGTGAGTTCCTACAAATTTCAACTGAAGTACTGAAATGAAGCACTTTTCTGAAACTATTTTATAACATGAAGGCCCAGAGCTACTCACTGTGATTTTTGGTACCTATTTGAAGATGTACTGAACATATCTACCACATTTGACATTGCTGTGTCTTCTGCTAAAGGCAAAAAAGGAGCAGCCTGCAAGAGCAGCTACATGGCAGGGTTAAAGGGCCAACTTCTGTGGATTAATTGTTCTTTTTGCAGTGTTCCTCACAGGAATGAACAAGATCCCAGTATTCTCTGCAGAGGAGATAACTCCCCCTTAGGATGTTAAGTAGTTTTATGTAGCCCAGTGAAATTTTTACTGCTGAATATTCAGTAAGTTATTTACAGCCAATGGGACACTTTAAATAGAATTTTTTTCCAGAATAAATTCCTTTAAATGTCACCTGGTGGCTATATCCATTAATATTTTTCTTAAACAGAGATTGGTTTTATGCTGGACAAACTGCACATTACAGTCCTGCTGGGAGTGCAAAGGACAGGTCCCATGTATGATTTAGTTTTGCCTAAACAGAGCAAACAAAAAGGCATAAAATATGTGTCAGTTGTGGTGATGAAAATGTTGGCTGATAGGGCATCAGGAGTGTAATAATATTCATATCCTTTTATTCTGGTTTACTGCATAGGCTTTATTGTAATGATGTTCTGTTGGCATTACAGTATGTTTTCTTTTTATTTCTTCCATGTGACCTGAATATTCTAAAGAAGTGAAAACAGGTCTACTTCTTCCCAGAGGAGTACTTTGTATATAATATGAGAGGGAGTAGACAAGTCCAAAACTGAGATTTATTCTTTTACATTGAAACTTTCAGAAATATTATGATGTTTTCTTCCATTATAAATCTTTGCATGAAAATCCCTTCAATTAAATAGATAGGAAATTACCCTAGCATTTTAGTATGTTTAGTCTAAGCCAAAGTCACTGCTAGTGGTCCTTATTTTGTAGGCAAAATCAAAGGGAAAGCAAGACAAAAGAAAACTATGTTAAATTTTAACACTGTGACTTGCAATAATTTTCCATTGTGCCTAAGATGTGCTGTCTGTAATTGGCCCAGATGGCACTGTCTCTATTAAGCAGCTTTTCATAAACTGATAACACAGTGGGCTACAAATTCCAGCTGTGCTGCTCTGATTGTGTTTACTGAAGTGCTAGGGCCTGGTGTAACCCACATATAACACACAAGAACTGTTCTCTCACACTATCCTGGTTTTCCAGGAGTTTTCTTTCTCCCAATATGTAAATAAGGTAATTGCCACTGTAAGGGGAATTTTTCATGTATTTTTTCTCTCTGTAAGGATCTCTTCCCTGCAAATTTTTTTTTATAATTTTCTTTTATACTTTTTGGAGGCTAAAAAAAGTCTTTGTGATACCCTGTAGCTTTAATGCAATAATATTTGGTCAGCAATATGGTGACTTTGTTATTATGGCTGCACTCAGTGCCTCTCTTTTTTCATCTTCTGTGAGCTGCTGCTCCTATTTCAGAATCTTCTTGGTTCTTGTTTCTCTGAACCTTTGCATTGTGTTAGCTGAGCAAATCAGTTCTCTAAAAGGCACATTGCTTATGTGAAAATATGCTGCTCCTAGTTGTGATTTTTCTGTTACAGCCACACAGTTTTGCTAGGCTGGATGCATTTACATTGCTGTAGTGATCCCTTATCCTTGTGTGACTTTGTGTCAGCTCGTCTGAGCATCTTTGTGCTCCTGTAGCCACACGTATGTGTGGACTGGGCTGCAGAATTCTGACAGTTCCACTGTAGTCAAGCCAGCACAATTTGTGTTGGCAGGAAAGCTCTGAGGGAGTTTAATACACGCTTAAATGCAAATCTTTCCACAGCTTATAGTGTTGCTCTTTGGTAGCTGTGTTCATCTGCTCTGTCAGTGCTGAAGTGTAAACATTATTTGCTGCCTTGTGCTTTTGTGTGGTGAAGTAATTGCTGCTCTGCCTCGGTGTTTTTGCCCTTTTCACATCGCTTTAACAGCAGAACATGGGGGAGCAGCCAATCTGACTTGCTGCACGCACCTTTCCTCACTCTTAGGCAGTTAATTATTTGTGGGTGGCAGATGCTATACAAGTACTTTAGGGAATGACATGCATGGTAAGTAGAGCCACTGTGGAATTTTTTAATGAGAAGGTCTTATGAGCTTCTAATTCAGTATTAATCACTCCTGCTTTGGATCCTGCACTGTGCTTTTGTGTGCCTGATGCCTACCATGGAGACCCAGCAGCACCCAGGAGTCCCAGCTGAATTCAAAGCTCTCTGCAGGGAGACTTGGAAATGCACATAAGTCACTGCACTCAGGAAATTAAAATCTTAGTTGACAAGACAGAGGAATGAAGGATGTTTGTTTCAATTTATGTAGTGGGGACTGATGTGGGCAGAGAAAAATATATCCAAAAATGACACTTAGGAGCACAGGTTTTCTTCAGCACAGGCATAGGTTGACTTCCAAAGTGAAGCTGGTCAGAAGAGGTCTACTGGAATAAATTGATTTAACAGAATATGAAAGTTGTGAGTTCACTTTTATCTGTGTTAAACTGAAAATTTTTATGACTGGATATGACTAACACAAAAGAGGAGGGCAAAGTAAGGGAGGAAACATTCCCTGGTGCTAGATAGGGAATTGCACTACCTTGGTGTGGGAAATAGGAAAGGTATATAACCCTCAAAAGGCTGTGTGAAAACAAATCTCAGAATGGGAAAATGCCAGACAGTAAAGGATAGCAAGAACAAGGAATAATAAGGCTTTGCACATATGCCTTAGGAAAATGTTAAGAAACATAGTAGAAATATGTAAGTTTAATAATGAACCTCTATCAGTCTTTTTAAGCTATTACAAGTAAGCATTGTTTAGAGCAGAGTGTATGTGCAGGTTGGCTGATTTGCTTAAGCATATGTCTGTAAGCTTTTGGCATTATCGTATTGGCTAGAAAGCTTTTAAAAGACCTTGTAACCAGGACAATCTTGTCTGCTGTGTGATGGCATGAACTTTCACCATCTTTTTAGTCTGTCCCATTTGTGAGGCTGATGATGGAATAACCATCAGCAGTCCCATCCCATGATTGCTGTAAATAACTCTGTATATATTAATAAGTTGATCAGAGCTAGATAGGCCTGAGTATGACACCACAAGATGTCAATTCCTATATTACCTTTATTTACATGCTCAGGCGGTTGCTTAGGGACAAAAGTTGCTTTTTGGTGAGTAAAATATTTTTTTTAATATACAACCTGTTTCTGTTCTATTTCATCTGCTTTTTATATGTTTTTGGATTTTGAAAAATACCTTATGAAAAGATTAGAGAGTGAAAAATTAATCTGCTTTCCAAAGCAAAACTAAATTTGATGAGTTGAGATTCTATTTTCCATGTTGAATTGGCATTCTATTCAGTAAAAAGTATTCCATTTTTATTTTGAAATGGAATAATGTTTTTCTATGGATAATTCATATCAAGTGCAGGAATTTATTATCTCTGATGCAGATCCTTAGAGCATAATTTCTGAATTCCTGATATATTTTCATTTTGACTTAGCTGCAGAGGCTTCAATCAGAAAACTCTGATAGTCGGATGTGCTCCTGTGAATATTAGGCACTCTGGATATATTGCTTGCAAAGTATTTGTTATTAACATTAGCATGTTCCATCAAGTCTTCATAAAGGATGTTTCCAGTGATAACTTATTCTAGTAGACAGACTTATAACTCGTCTTATAATCAATGCCTTAGTTTAAGACTATATTAATTAAGACGTAAATTTCCTAGCAGTGATTTATGTTGAAGCTTTTTATATTTACAATGAAGTAGAGAATTAAAAAGTGGTGAAGTGGTGAGAAGCTGCTGACAGTGCCATCTTGGAATAAAGTTTCTCTTGATCCCTAATTTATGTTCTGTTCGTATATGTGCACTGTGTGTACTCATTCTGTACTGTTGTGATAGGTGTACTCTGTTCCTTTGGGAAGTGTTTCTGTCACTGTTCTTACTAAGTAAAAACTTCCTTAAGGATACCTTGAAAAATGAAATCAAACCTCAGTAGTGTCACATAACCATCTCTAATGCTTCAATATTTATTGTTCAGTTTGCAGATGTCTAAAACCAGGTTATAAATGTATTTCAAGCACTGTTGCTCTTACTCAGGGGAGTAAGATAGTCTTGGCTAATGTAAGGAAAGCTCTGTGCACTTTTTACTGGTGTTCAAAGTCTAGTCCCCTTTACCGCTGCGGTGAAAAACAACAGGATGTTTAGCAAGGATTAGCAAAGGTATAATTTCTCTGTGTGTCTACACACTTCTCTGTGAAGTACAAGCCCTGGATGCTTCACAGACATTTGGACTTTTTTACACTTTTGGGTACCATCCTTTCACAGTCTGCATAGCAAGCTGCTTTTAGGAGCTGGTCTGAAGTTCACAGTAAGGTTCCTTGGAAATCTTCCTTAAGTATCAAATGTGTCATAATTCCTGAGCCTGGAGCATGTGTAACTTTCTAGGATTTTAGTGCCAGCAGTTGGTCTGCAAGAAGACAGAGGAGGGAAAACATTTTTAGAAGTGGAGTGGAACCGTTCCCACACACTGTCCTTTGCAGTCATGTTACTTCATATCTGTAAAATATTTTTTGATAGAATGGGACCTCATTTATTTTATCATCTAGATGGTTCAGGAAAAAAAATCAAGTTCAGGATAGTAATGTTGTTGCAGTTTTTGTGGTGTGAGAATACAAGGAAGATGAAGTTCTGTTAGAAGTATTTTATATGATTGCAGGGAAAACAGATAGGCTTTTGAGCACACAAATCCTTTTAGATAAGGAAAAGAAAAGCAAAAGTTCGAGTAAATTATGATGGGAACCATTGCTCTGATTTTACAGTTCAGCACTGCTTGGTAAACAATGTTTAGATTTGCTTCCCTTTTCAGGAAACCAAATGATTTGGCTTTTTTCTTTCTTTTTTTAATCATAGCAATTGGTAACATCCATTCTTTTGTCCGTGAAGGTTTTGGTCATTCATTAATCTATCTGTGCTAAAGCTGAGTGTTAGGCATCTTATTGAAGAGCTGCAAGTTTAAAATAGCAGTGCTATCATTTCACTAAATCCCCAATAGTCTGAGGACATAAATCGGGAAAACTGGGGAGAGGTCATATAGAATACATTGAAAAGTCATTTTAGAATATGAATTCATAACAAAGATACTAAAACTATGAACAAGACAAAGATATTGGTTTCATTGCTCACAGAAATTTTTATGCCGTCTCCCTTCTTTTGCATAGATGCTAACAGCTTCCCCTCCTCTCTATTGACAGAGGTTAACTATCCCTCTCTTGTGGTCCAATTGATTTATGTAATTAGATCACATTAAGAGCTATAATAATTAACCTGCAGTTAAGCTGGACTGTTCTATTCTTTCTATGAATTTATGACAGAACACTAATTGCAAAATTTTGTCTGGTTTTGGTTGCTGTATCAGCTGACCTAGCACAAGATAATTACAATTGTGTTTTGCCTATGTATTTATAATCTATGGCATATTACGAAGTATTTTCAATATTTTATGATCAGTTTTCTAGGAAACAAAATTTTCTCAAATTGAAGTAGTATGATATAGAACATGATTATGTATTAATAGAGTTTTAATCTATCCATATTAGATGATTTTTTAGAAAGCTATCATCTGATATTTAAAGTTTGTTGTTTACAGAAGCATAGAATCATTAGGGTTGGAAGGGACCTCTGCAGATCATCTCATCCAACAGGAACAACTGCATATAATAAGGAAGTTATGGTTATGTTTTCCATGACCTTAAGTGTTTGCTTTTTCTATGTCTGGAAAGGATTTAAAAGTTTACGTCTGTTGAAATCAGTAGTATCCAGGTCTTCCTCATCTATGGCATGCAGTGCATGCTTAAAAATAAATGTGAATATTCAGATTAAAACTCCCAGTGTGAACAAAACAAGAAATTCATTCCTGTAAATATATGATAACATTTAGTTCCGGTTCTACTTAATCATTCAAGAAAATCTCCGTAACATTTCTTATCCCTACAAATAATGCACTGTCACGATCAAAGGAGATGAGTAGATTCTATAAGGCAATCTCATGTATGCAATTATGTAGTGCTGTACAGATAAATGTGGGGCTGTGATTCTACAGTATTGCTAAAGGTCTTGATTGGCTGCAGAATATCTAAGCTTAGGATTTAGCTGCAAGGTATTGTGTTGATCTTGCTTTACTGTTGTTATGGCATGCTTTATTTATCATGCTTCAGTGCTATGGTCTTGGACAGAAGTTTTTAAGCACCTGCAATCCGCAGCTATTCCTTTTCATACCAAAAGGGCAAGGTGGAGGGAGGGAATAGCTTACTATTGTGGGTCAGCACAGGGGCAGGGACTTACGGAAGAAGGAGCAGCATATGATAGAAGGCATGAAATTGTGTTCTACTTGTCACTTTGGCCAAACCAGTTTCCTTTGCATTTGAAACTGCTCTGAGCTGGCAACAACAAGCATAAAGATAATGAGAGTTTTGAAGTACATAAAAACCATTGTCATTTTAATAATCTTCATTTCATCTTTTGTTTTTTGTTTTGGCCCACATCACTGAAATGTAGAAAATAATCCCTCTCCTCCTCTCATACCTGATAACTTCTTTTTTTCTGCTCTATATGAGTGCATATAAAATGCATGCTCAAGTGAAATAGAGATTTGTCTGAACAACTCCTGGAACTTGCGTTGTTAATAAAAAACAATGTCACAGATGGTGGGAAATTTCTCTTGTGGGAAGGTGCCACTCTGTTGCTGTACAGGCATAGGAGTAAAAAGCCTGATTGACTAGGTCAAAAGCCTGCAAGAATCACTTGGAATTTGTTTCAACTGATAAATCTGTAATTTAATCCATGGTTGCAACTTCCCAAGGCTCCGCTATTATCTGTACATGTTTGCTTCTTATACGGTCTTATTATGACAATTAGAGACAGTGGATATGCAAAGGCTGCAGATGAGAATGCTTCTATTGGTGGGAATCAGCTCTAGAATTCCAATCCAGAGCCACCACTTATAGCTCTAGAATCCCATTGAAGGATTTCCATCTGATTATGCCTTATTATTCCATTTTATCACTTGGAAACAGGATAAAACAGAAACTATGGTTTCCCCAGGTTTTATACCAGAATTTTTGAAATTCTTGCTGTTGGGTTATTTATAAATGGTCCCTTAAGACCTCACAGAACCCTTCAGACAGAGGAAGTTTTTAAGATGGGAATGCAATAGATAAATAATTAAAAGGGAACCTTTATAGATTTTAACTGCTTTGAGGCAAGCCAAATGTTTTCTTTGAGATTTATACAAAAATCCTGGGGAAAAGAAAAAGAAAGGGATTTACATGCAGAATATAATATTACCTTGCAGAACACTCAGTGATTCTGAAGCATTTTCATTCGATTTGAGACAGTAATGCCCAAATGGCATTTTAATATAAAACATGTTGCAGCAAACATGAAAAGGGCAAGCCTAGTATAGTTGGAGCTTTTAATGTTGCTTGTGGCTTCAGCGTCATCTTCAAACTGACTGAAGTGTACTACACCAAAAACAAATCCTAGCTCAAGAGGGATAAAAAAGAAGATATAAAGGGACTAAATTATGAATTGAATGAAATAATTAATTTATTCACTTACAGAAGCTGACAATCATAACGAATGAGAGATGCGATGAATTTTTCAGTTTTTATCATCACTGAAACATCAGGAAGCCCTGGACATGTATTTTTCATTTTGCTGCACTGGGATAAAAAGGTTATGTCAAAACTAAGGCCACTGCCAGGCATTCATTATGTATTCTTTCAGAGGAAAAAAAAAAAAAAAAAACCCCAAAAACCCCCCCCCCAAAAAAAACCAACAAAAAAGCCACCAACAACACACACAAAAAAAACCCCAAACAAGCGCAAACCAGAAAAAGCACAGACTTAATAATTTTTCTTTGACTTAAGTGATGACACCTAACATTGCATGCAGAGGTGAGACTGAGCTGCCTCTGCTGGGCCCTACACACACACACCATACCCTCTCCCTCACATACCCCTTCTTCTAAAAAACAGCCTTAACTTCACGTGTTTGCCACAGGTCCTCTGTTATCCTTGGGTTTATACATGCAGTTTCCAGTTAGCATGGATCCATGTCTGTGAGAACTTTGAAATTCCACAGCCAAGAACTGTTTTGGCAGCTCCAAGCTGCCGGGACAGAGTCCCACTTCTACTGGAGTTCCTTCCCTCTCTGTATTCCCTCACTCACTGTGTAGTGAAGCCTTTAAGATTTTAAAGTCTTTTTAAAGTTAAGTGGATTTCATTATTATTTTACTAGAAATGAGACACAGTTCAAACCAAGTTGCTTTTTATTTCAGCTGAGGTTATGACTATTGTTCTCTTCCAGAAATGTCTTCAGATCACCCATGTAATGGGAATTGGGTTTTCTCTTCTGCCATGAGTTTTGCAGCATGCACTGAAAGTAATGGTACTGATCTACTTATTTTTAAATATATTTCAGGTTCTTCTGAACTCCTTCAGGAGGCCATTTGGGCATCTTCTCACTCTGGACTTGCTATTAGAGCTAATGAAGTAGAATTTTTGCTGATCAGCCTTTAAAATCTCTTCAGGCTGAGGTGATTGGTAAACTTGATACATGCATTTCATCTACATTTTTATCATCTGCCAAGATATAAACTACATTCTGGCATCCTGGAATTCAGTGTTTTGGCCGCCTAGACAAATCATCATCCTTTACTCATCATGGTAATATTGCTAATAAATCGGTGGCAAAGTGGTCTGGCTTTGGTCAGATCAGGGGGATTTGGACTTTGGGAATTGGTGAATGAGTAACCAAGGCTTTCATTCCTGCTTATTGCCATGTGAAGAGAAAAGAGAAAATGAAATATTTTTGATTTCTATGTCTTGCAAAGCATGCTAGCATTGGCATGAAACTGAGCAAATGGCTCTTACACAGATGTGAATTTTGTGGAGTGGGATGTTGAAAGAAAAGGCTGACTGAATATGGACGAGGGAGAACAATAACTGATGTTCACTGGGGGAAGAATAACAGACTTGAAAATTTGAAATTAGAGATGCACTTTGCAGCCAAGGAAGAGATTGAGAAGGATGATAGAAATTGCATCCCAGACGCTTGGCTTTGTTTGCCCTCTTTATTTGCCCTCTTGTTTCTTCCTAAACAGAATCAAAATAATTCAAGCATAAATTCTAGAATGCAGACTAAGCTCAGAAGTGACTAGACTCACTGGACTTTCAGAAGTATGAGGAGACCTTTTACATGACATTTCAGTTGGTACTTTTACTGGGATTAAAATATATTTCTCATTCCAAGGTGTCTATCTTGACTATTTCTTTCAGAATATCAAACTGATTCTCTTTGTGCACGGCCCCTTTTCTAGAATGAACTACTGCTAATCAATGAGTTAAACTAAAACTTTTAGAAACAATTTTAAATTCAATTTTGGGTTTAGAAATTACTGAAACACAGATGACGGCCTACTGGACAATCCTCCTCTGTTTTAGAAGTGTGAGATGTGCAGGAATATTGCTGTGCATGGTATGAAAAATGTCATCTTTAGTACACTCTGGTTTGCAGTGTTACCTCCTTGTTGCATTTATGG
>VWZN01016607.1:28227-42475 GCA_013396955.1 Regulus satrapa
CACTGGGGGAAGAATAACAGACTTGAAAATTTGAAATTAGAGATGCACTTTGCAGCCAAGGAAGAGATTGAGAAGGATGATAGAAATTGCATCCCAGAGCCATTTCTTTTTTCCTTTTACTTTTTTTTCCCTATTAAATTGAGTTAATTCAATTTTACTTTATTTCTTCTTTTAAAGTTTTTCTGGTTTTTTGTCTCTCCTTTCCTTTTTTCTTTATTTTTTTTCTCTAATTTATTTTCATTAGTTTAAAACTATTTTTATTTTATTAGATTTTATTAAAAAATGAAATAAAAATCAAATAAAATAAGAATAATTTAAGGTAAATAAATTAACTTAGAATAAAAAAATTAAATAAAACTAAACTAACCTAAACTAAATACAAATAAACATTAAAAAATTAAATTAAAATTTTTNCCTCCTCTGTTTTAGAAGTGTGAGATGTGCAGGAATATTGCTGTGCATGGTATGAAAAATGTCATCTTTAGTACACTCTGGTTTGCAGTGTTACCTCCTTGTTGCATTTATGGCTTAACCCCTAATAGTGTGTGCATTCATTTTCAGTGCTGTGTTTCATTTCAGATTTTCTGGTTCTGCACATTTGCTTGGGACTTTGCTCATTAATCTGTTCCTTATGCAGCTCCTTGGACTGTTACAGAAACTGAGATTTCAATTTCCATCTAGTCTAATGATAACAAATGCAGTTCTAATTTTGCAATACATAAACAGCTAAGAGAAGATGAGCAACTGTTGGCACAAAATACCAGTAGGTGTTTGTGTGTTTAAGTAGAGATGCATCAAAAGTCAGAAATTAGTTTCATATTGAATGGTTCTGTGGTACTGGAGGTTAAGAAAGAGTGGGACAGCTCTCAACTTGGATACATGTATGAACTCACATGGGTATTTCCCTTTTCTCTCAGTGACACAAAACCAAAAACCCCTTGGGCAAGGTCCTAAATAATCACAAAAATACCTCTTAAGAAGCAAATTAGGTTTTTGTCATGCTGGCAGAGGAGAACAGGCATTATTACCTTTCCTCATGGTGAGAAGAACAGAAAGATCCTCAGGAGCTGTCACTGTCACACATGAAGTGAAGGAAACCATTTGCAGAAAAAGCTGTTTTTATTTGAATGGGAGAATGAGGGAAAGGTCATCCCTGTGGTTATTAAGTACCAATTGTAATTGTATTAACAGCCACAAAAAAACCAAAAAAAAACAAAANTTTATTGATATAAAAAGCAAAAAAAAAAAAAAAAAAAAAAAAAAAAAAAAAACAGGAAAAAAAACCAACCAAAAAAAAAAAAAATTTTAAAAAAACCAAAACAAAGCAAAAAAAAAAAACCAAAAAAAACCCCAAAAAAACCCAGAAAACCCAACTGTATTTAAGTTCAGAGCGCCAGCCTTGAGTAAGAGAATAAGATTTGCATTTGCCATCTTTCAACTCATTTTACCACATTTGATCACTGACCTGAGAAAAAGAATAGCATTAGAGTGTGTCTGATATCTAGTTGTGCTTGGGTACAGTTAAATAGAACTCTTGCTGCCAGCTTGATGCCAAGAAACTCACACAGCAAATACTGATTCATGCAATTCCCAAAGGAAAAGGAAGCATCTCTTTGTCAGGTGTGGAATTTTTTGCTAACCAAAAGAATGAGGTGAATTTCACAGGAAAACGCTTTTCTGAGTATTTTTTAGAGTGGATATGCAGGTGTTATTGCCATTTAATACTTTGAAACAGGGAAGCAATTGTGTACTTCATAAATCTGCCTTATTGAGGAAAGTGCTTAAGCACAAACTTAGTCTTTAAATTTGATTATAAATTTTCCTTTCTGGAAAGAGTGGGAAATGTTTTATGACTTCTAAGGTAATCTTACTCAAGCAAGATCATACAGACCTCACATCTGTAACAGACTTTGTAACACAGTTAACTATTTCTTGATGTGAAATTATTGTCAAGAAAGAGGAGAAGTGGTAAAAGTGAACTGAGGGAGGAAGGGGTATGAGAATAAGATTGTGGCCTGCAGATGCTTTCTTTCATAGAAATAACTCCTGTCCTTTCCTGTGAGATTGTGACACACGGTTTGGATGAGTAAGAACCTGCCTCCTTTTTTTTTTTTTTTTTTTTTTTGTTCAGGGAGTGCTAACAAGAAACCACTTTATCAGTGTTTGTCAAACAGAGGTGCCATGGTCTAACCCAGAATGGCAGATCTTGTGTGACTGAGACCAGGACACAAAGCAAGCTTCGTGAAAGGATTTACAGTGTGAAAAGATTTACAATGTAAAATGTCTGGGATGTGAAAATAAAATTTATTCTCTATGATATAAACTGTGTCACAACTCCTATTATAATTATGCACTGAAGCAGACTCAGATGAAGATTTTACTAACACATTCTAAACTGTCCTTTCTTTGCTGATTTAGACCAGCAACAAAAATCATCCTCAGGTTCATATCTTTGTGCTAAGGACTACTAAGTTAAAAGAGAAAAAAAGAGAAGAAAACAAACAAGCAAACAAACAAGCAAACAAAAAAAAAAAGACCAAAAAAACCCACCAAAAACCCCCAAACCCAATGAAGAATAGGATAGTCTTTGCTTCACATGAATGTTTTATTCTCCTATCCATGGTACTGATAAATAAAATTAATAAATATGTGTTCTGGTCAATTTACTGTTTAGTCACTCCTCAGCAGAAAATATGCTTTTCCTTTTTTTCCTGGTTCCTGATCCATCAGGTTCTTCTTGGTGGTCTCATAGAGAGTTCAAATCAAAATGTTCAAAGCAAGCAGAACAAATTAACAAAACTGTTAAAATGGCTCAGCACTAAACTTTCTAGAAAGACAAAATTTTCCAAAGGCCCATAACAGATGCTTTAGAGGGAAATACTAGAGCAGAATGTGTACCACATATCACACTGACTCTTGGTTGTTCGTGTGTGATGGAGTTTATCCTTCCAACACAAGATTTAATTTATATCCCAAATATATAATGTTCATAGCTCTGACAGACAGGTCAGGGAGCAGCTCTGTGGTGTTTCCTTCTTCATCCAGGTCTGTGTGTGAGGACCAGGTCACTGCTGTTCACTCTCAGTTATGAGTGTTTTCTGCTTGGAGCAGGCCAATCCCATAACCAACCCCAGAACTGTGCCCTCTTGGAACCAGGGGCCAACAGTGTGAGCTGGGAGAGGAGGGAAGCACAGCAACTTCATGCCCTAGGACAGCTCATCCACAGTGTCTTTACTGTGATTGACAGACTGAACTGCAACTGGCACTGCCTTCTGTGGCATTCATGGGCTCGAAGGATTCCCAAGAGAAAGCTTTTACTTATACCTTCATTGTTTTATTAAGGTTTGGGGTTTCATGGTGTTTTCTTGGAGCAGAGTTTTGTCAGCTGGATATGGTGCTCAACTACTGACTGGGATTCGGGCCAAATGGAAAGCTAGCAGCAAGATGACCTGCTCGCAATAAGTAGAGCAAAGAGCTCTTGATCCTTGTGTGAATGGCTTAATCTGTTTTATACTGCAGTTTTCCATCAGTAAAACGGGGATAATTGCACTCTACTGCCCTCAGGGGTGCTGTGAGGGTAAACACATTGCAGGTTACAGAGTGTTCAGATGCATTGGCTGAGAGAGCTCTAAAAATATTGGGAAAGAGAACAATTTGCACAACAAATAGGCAGGTCTGAAGCAGAGACAGGAATGTGCTGGGCAGAGGTTTTGAAATTCACTTCTCACCCCTCACTCAGGTTGAGACTCTAATTAACAGTAAGGCAAATGTAGTGCAAAATTGGGCTATGCTGGTTCTGAACCAGCTTTGTATTGGCTGGTAGTGATATTACTGACATTTTCCTGCCATCAGAGCCATTACAGCTCTGCAGCAGAAGGGAAGTTACCCGCAGCTGGGCTCCCCTGGACCATGCTAACGCACACTATTCCCTATGAGTGCCTTGAAGCTGCAAAAAGGCTACAAGGCATAAATGAATCCTAGGCTTTGCAGGGTTGAGGATATCTTGGCCACATTGGCCTAGCTGGAGGACACAGTGTGGGTTCCTTGAATTATTTTTTTCCAGCAGAAAATGCCAGATGAGATACGGATATTGAGACACTGCAATGATGCAGAAGCATTCGTGGGTTGGGTTTTCTTACGGTGCAGCTGACAACTTTAAAATTCTAGGGCAAAGGGGTTTCCACGGTTGCTGGGACTTTTAGGGAAGCTCACAAAATGTAATATATCTTCTACAAAAAGATATCAGCTGACTGGAAGGAAACATTTCATGATACAGGAAGAAGCCTTTCCATTGATTTCAGGGAATTTTATTGCAGGATGCAAGTGAAGGAAGAACATAGCCTGATTTGTGCAGAAAGTGCTAAGTGCCTTTTGGATAGAATTTGCAACTGCTAATGTTTTCTCACCTCTAAACCTTACTGTAATGGTAGGCTTGCTGGGGAATGCTCCTCACACTGGGTCAAGGTGAAATAAAAATAAGAAATCTTTGCTGTCCCCACTGTGAGAGGTACAACTTGCTACTATTTTTCCTTCTGGCAGCACTTTGGAACTGACTGTATCCAACAAATGCAAATTATGTTGCTAATTTAATTAAGGAAGCCATATGAAATCAGAAAAAATTGCAGTCCATGGTAAAGTGCAGTTTTTTATTTATTGGCAGTACATCAATACCTACTTGAAAAAGATTACATAATTGCTTTTGATTGTGATTTAACCCCAGCAGGCAGTTTGGCCTCGCAAGACACTAGTTCAGCCTCTCCTCCACAGGAAGATAGAGGAGAGGATCAGAATGGTAAAAGTGTAAAAAAATAGTTTGAGGTGCAGTTTAATAGGTAAAGCAAAAGTTGTATGCACAAGCAAATCAAAAAAATCCAACACGGGCCCCCTTAAAAGCTACTATGAAGGAAATTAACTTTATCCCTACTGAGAAAAAGTACAGCAGAAGATGGAATATGATGCCTCCACATATATTTTTATCTTTATTATGGTAGAATCTGATTATTTAATGACCATTCATATGCTTATCCTTAGAGCAGGCCAGTGACACAGGAAATTTTAAATCTGAAGGACAGAAGGACAGTAAGTACAAGGGTCAGAAGTTCGCCATTTGAATCACAGGTAAAAAGGTTACCACAAGTTGACTGCAGTTCAAGTTAGGACCACAATACAAGCTTTTACACTGCTATCACTTTTGTTATGCAAGCCAGTGTAAGGGTTAATGAAAAAAGTTAAGTCTGTGAAGCGTTGTGATTGAGTGGAAAGAGTCTGAACTTGAGATGCTGAAAGTGAGGCTTATGATTTCTGCACTTCAGTTTTGTCTCTTCTCTCTTGTTTCCTGACTTCCAATGCCCTGTCTTTGTGCTTCCCTTCTGCCTCTTTTCTTGCCCAAAAATAAAACCTGTGAATGGTGAAGAAAGGATCAGAAAACCAGAGACGTTTCTCTCTCTTCAGGACTAACTTTTGCCAGTTTATGCTACATTTGTGCCAATTTTTAGTATTTGATAACTAATTCCCTTGCTTTCTTCCACTTTTAATATAACTGTCAGGATTCATATCAATCTGTCAAATATCACAAGCCAGAGTTTAATGCATATTTACTTGAGATACTGAGATTTGGGGACAAGGTGGGGGGGGAGGGGGCTGGAGCGGAGGGGGACGGGGGTGAAATTCTGAGCAACCTCTGGCTTGATTTATGATTCAGATATCTCAGGACTTTAGAGCGCTGCTCTTTCCAGAGAAAGAGCACAGTAAAGAGGTTATTATACATTGTAAGCTGCTGTCTGTTTGGTCACCCCCTTCACAGTGAAAAAGTGTTTCTTGATGTTCAGGAATAACCTCCTGTGCTTCTGTTTGTGTCCATCACTTCTGATCCTGTCACTGAGAACCACTGCAAAGAGCCTGGCTCTATCATTCTTATACCTTGCCTTCAGGTAATTAGATTTAGTCCGATTAACTATTTAATAAGGTTAGTAAGATTTAATGAGATTTTATATGATTAATTAGATCAATCATTAATAATAATCCCCGCAAATGTTCCCTTCTCCACTCCACAAAGAACAGTCCTATTTCAGCCTTTCCTCATAGGAGAGGAATCTAATCATTTTTGTGCATTCTGTTCAATAAGTCCTTGTCTTTCTCAGTGTTGCTCCTGTCCTAAAACTCCATACCACAACCCATTGCACCTTCTCTTGAGGACTTCAGGAGCTGGAGATGTGAGAACAAAGTAACAGAAATTGTTGCCGGAATTGCTGCTCAATCAATTCTGAGGGATCAGAGTTGGCAGTGTAATAGTGTGGAATGGAGTAACCACAGCACTAGTTTTCAGCAGGACTGGAAAAAGTAGAGTGCGAATAAAAGATCTAACCATGACATGACATGGGCACTATTCTTATTTGTCTGGACTGACTTCAGTGGTATAAGCCAGTGCTGGTGAGTTTGGAATAACATGTGAGATAAATAAAGGAATGGGGCAAAAAGAAATTTTATATTGAAAAGCTGATTTAAATACTGTTTTCATTAATCCATGAATGTGTGAGCTGACTCAGGACTGGAACAGCTTACATTTAGAGTTATTTTGATTAGTTGCTTCTTTACCTGTTTGGGGATTTTTGTTTGTTTTATTTTGGGGGGGGGTTTGTTTGTTTGTTTGGTTGGTTTTTGGTTTTTTTTAAGACAGAGCATAATAGCTATAGTTCCATGCTGAAGGACAAGAGAACTTGTCAGCAGTACTGCAGCTTGATGACACTTATTTTAATGTTTTATGGTATTAGAAGATTTTGCAGGTAGATTTTTTGTGTTTGCTTTCAAGCATGATTTTCATACAAAGAACATTTTATTTACTCTATGGAAGAAATTAATTAGGAAACTAAGATTTTACCATGGCATCTTCCAATTTACTCATAATGCATTTAAGCATTCAAATCTTTAAATAAGTATTCAAATATTTAAATAAGCAGGTATCAGATGCACAGAAAACGTTAAACTCCCTGAGATACAAAGTTATAGGTGATTTCCCAGAAAAATGGTGTAGAAATTAAATTTGGTACTTAAAATTAAATACACAAACAGTACACATAATTCAGAATTTCAGCTGTACTTTCAAAACTGCTCAAGGGAAATTAAAAAATTAATAAAAGGAAAATTATAAGGGAATTAAAGAAATAATTAAAACTACATACAAAATAAAACCGCAACAAACAAATCTGTGCTTTGAGCTAGAACTTTTGAAAGAACAAAAATGTTTGCCAGCCCTGGTATACACAGATATTTTATTTAAATAAAATTCAGTCATATCCATTTATTGGGAAATAGTGCACTTCAGGTGACAGTATTCCAGACATATAAGTTCAGTAACCTGTGTGTGGGCACATTTAGATGATTAAAGGTAGGTACTTAAAGCCTTTTAATGGCTGAAACATTAACTTATGTTTAACATCAGCCCTGCTTTTTCCTGGATCAGTGCACTGTGCTTTCCAGTGCAGCATCCTGACTTCCTCAGGGATCATATTGTCTGCTCCTTTTAATATTCTCACAATTTGGAGTTAACACCTCTGATCAAACACAGGGGAGCTTTCAGCTCTGGGCTCCCCTCACTCTTCCTGCTGTTCAACATTTCTGCTTTAGGTTTCCGTGCTTTCCTGTGAAGCCCTGACGTATTCTTTCAGAAAAAACCCTGTGGAAGTAATCTTTTCAAGTTTATGAAAAGTTCTTCATGAAGTTGTAACCACAGACTGAATAAAGCCTGTCCTTTCATATATCAACGTGTTGCCAGTGGTTTTATCTAAATCACTTCCTCTTTTCTTTTTTTGAACCATCATCAATACTTCTTCTATTCCTTGACAACACACCATATTGAATTAAAGAAATGCACCATTTTCCTCTGTCCTTATATAGGTTTGCACAGCATTTCCTTCCCTTATTTTGTATGCATGTGCTTCCTCTGCTTCTGTTTCTGAAACCATGCTTTATTATCTTCACCTCTATGCTACAGAGGTGCTCTTGTTACTAATGACAACACATATTGTCATTGCTTTCTTACTCCCCTGAGGATTGACATAGGGTTAAAGTGAGAGTAGCATCCCCTGGAATTCAAAGATATTTCCCCCTATATTATTTGTGGTTGATATAAATAATATTAGCTATACTGATGATTCTGTGGAAAAGACATTCTTCCTTCTTTGAATTAATTAGCTAATGCAGAGCTGAAGGTTGTCCAGCAGACACAAAAAGGAGGTGCACCATCCTTCTTGAAATTAAAGAGCTGTGGGGGGAGGTAAACTGAAATTTGTTTACAATAAGTGATCATTCTTATTTTAATACATCAAGCTGTCAGCTTCTTTTAAAAATAGATGAGGTAATTTCAATGTTAGCAATTAATTTTGTTTTTATTAATTGATGAATTGGCAACTATGGATAGCTAACCAAATATATTTTTTATTATTCATTTTCAACATTTCAGTTCAAACTTATTTAAACTCTCTATTGCAACCTCTGAAATGCCTGTGTTACCTGTTTGCATGCTTACCTCAAAAAGGCCAGCTGTTAACTGGCCATAAGAGCATACCTGAGCAATGACAAAGCTATACATACAGTCACACTGATCTGAGGCCCTTGTGCACTTGACCCATTCACTTCTGATGGATTATGCAGCTGAATTACTTACACAGTTTGTAGCAGAAGTCTTAGAAGACCAAATTTTGGATCCAGGTGTCCAAGACTGCACTTACAAAGGCAGAGGCTTTCATTTAAATTTACTGATATTAATTTTCAGCCACTCCATGGCTAGTGGTTCTGTTGGGGTCTGTTGACATTAGTAGAAGCTTGCCCAATCATGAATGGCATGAGAAATATCTAAACTTTCTAAAAGGATGCTAAAAGATACTGGGTAATAATTGTGAGCTTTGGATCAGAGGCTGAGAGTCTCCAGAACTGAGCCATGTCTTTGGCCTTTCTTGACAAGATTCTTCGTAGTCCCCGCCAGGAGCACAATGGTGGCTCTGAAGTCCTTGGAAACTGCAGGATGTTCCCATTGTTCTGAAGCTGAGAAATCGATGAGAGAGTGAGGAACAGGAGGAGGTTTGTTAGCATCATTTAGGAGCAGGGAATGGAAAAGCAAGAGTAATTTAGAAGTTTCTCTTTTCTTATGGTGAAAAGCAAGGGGGAGGACTGGAAAGCCAATTAAGTCAAAAGATGGTGTTCATGATATTTTTTCACAAAAGGTAAGGCTTTTTAGTGCAGTTTAAGTCAGAAAGAGGAGATTAGCCTGAAGATATGCCTGAAAAACAGGGGAGACTATCCCTGCACTAGCTCCAGACACACAGCTCCCTCCTTCCTTTAAAAGAAGCACTGTTAAAGGCACAAAATTACTCTTTTATAATACTAACAGAATCCATTTGCAGGCCATACCTGTGGAAGGAGAGTTCGTGCTGTGGGTCAGGCAATTGTGCTACATGGACTCCATCAATCAGAAGGCTAAATATGATGATTTGTTAAGTTCTCTATAAAGAGCAGAGAGCAATACATGCAGGCAGACAGGCAGGCAGAGAGCAGCTGCAGACAGCACAGGCAGCAGTCCGTCTGTCCAAAAAACATCGAAGGTACATTGACAAGACACCTAACATACATTGGCTAACTTATGTAAACATCACTATTATTATGGAGAATTTCTCCCCGATTCTCAAAACATCCCAGAGCCAAGTCTGGCTTATGTGGTAACACATACCCTCACATCCATATTCACATAATGTGTGACACTTCAATCCCCAAGTAATTCACTGAAGTATATGAAATTAACAAGAATTTAACTCTCCTGTACATCATTGTCCTACCAACAGATGCAAACCAGCAGGAAGAAACGTGCAAAATATCTCTAATACATTTTTCTCCTTAAAAAATAGATAGGCAAGGTAATGCACTGCAGACCTTGCTAGGTCTACTGACAGACTGTAGCACTTAGATAGTGCTGCTGTGCAGAGCAATATATAAAGCTCTAAGTCAGAAACACAGAATAATTAGTGTGGCAGAAGTGGTCCCTTAAGAGTATGCTGTTCAATGATCAGCTTCCTATCATCATCATCACATCTAATGGCTCAACAGAAATCTTGCCTAAAGGTCTTTATACTGGGTTTTGTGGTAATGTGCATGTCAGAATGCCAGCAATGAGTTTTTGTGGTTAATTTAGAAGGCTGGGTACTTTTCAGGAGTTTTGGATATTCAACTTCAGCAAGTCCTTTATAGGGAAAGCTCACTAATTGTTCAGTGTTTAAAGAAAAACAAGAATCAGTAAATGCTATGAGGCCTTTGCAGAATTAAACCTCAAAGAAAATAAAAAGAAACAAGATAAAGTAAACAGGCATTGAGCCCTGATTTATCTGCAAACAGGATTGTCAGGAAATAAGCAACTGTTTGGAGTCTTGGCAGTGATGGTTTATTGAAGAACAGACCACTGTGGATTTTAATATTTTTTTTCATTTTCTTCTCACCTATAGTTTAGTTTAGCTTTCATTGCAAAATGAATATGCCTTATGTTTTTATTTCAGATATCTTACCAGCCACTTTGAAAAATCAATAACACATAAAAAAAAATTGATCAAGAAAAAATTTTTAAATAAACCACCTGTCAACAAAGACAAATGCTAACTCATAGTTAATATTATAAAGGTAAAACTCTCTTTCTATGTTGATAGTATTTTCCATATCGGTTTCTGTCACGCCATTGATCAAACTCAGGATTACCACATGCCTTTTGTGAGTTCAAAAATATTTTAAAAACAGGCATAAATAAAGTTTTTCTTACTATATCTTGTAAATTTTTACAAAATTTCCAGGATTTTATCTTCCTATGCCCTGTCATCTCCAAAGAACAGGGGATGTAAGTATATGGTGAAAATGATTAGGTTTAATGAGTTCTTGATATTTTCTGAAGGGAAACATTCAGCCACTCTAAGTCATCACAATTCCCCCATTATCCCAAGGAGTGTCCAGACTTGATAACAAAGAAAACATTAATTTAGACATTTAAATAAAGAGTTATTTTTTCAGGAGTTCTGAGTATTTCCTTTGTAACTCATTCATGTGATGAAATAGAGGGGTTTTTAAGAGCCCAGTGCCTGCAGCCATATGAAGAATGAAAGAAAACTACCATTGGTTTCATTAGGACATTTGGAAAACTTTTATTCTTTGTTTTTTTTGACTAAAAATAGCTTTATTAAGTTGGAGTTGAGCTCCTTTGGAAATGTGTTTAATGTGATTACTGAGCACTCTGGAAAAACCATCTCTATTCAAAGTTCTATTTAATTTGTGTGAGTCTGGATCAATGTTTCTTTGTTTTGTTTGTCAAATGTAAGAAATAATTCTCAAACATAGGTGGATTTTTTCTGTGTTGGTGTTTAGCGACTGAGTTGTAGCAGAAAAAAATTGTGAGGGGTCTTATTATACACATTATTATTTAAGCCATTGTCATCAAAGTGACACTACTCTCAAATTTGCATGCAAACCCCTGTTATCAATCATTGCAGAGTTTATGTGAAACTGTGAGCAGTTGCATTTCCAAATAAAAGAGGTTGGCTGCCGACATGCTGGATGGTTTGTTTTGATGGTGAGGTATGAAGGTCTGGTAAAGGTGACTGCTATTTCGGGGGAAAAAAATGCCCTCCAGGAGGATTTGAGGTTTCATTTTCAAGGGTAAATATTCTCCCCTGAAGAACGAGCATTTTGCCATGGCAAGACACCTACACGTTCCAGTAAGCAGATTTTCCAAATTATGTCTTTACTTTGTGCCTATTGCATTAGCAGAGTCACCTTGTCACTCAAATCGCTGTAATGATCACTTCTGAAACATTTACACCCTGTGTTTGGCTGGCTGGTTGCTGCTTACTCAGTAGGAAGATTATTGATTGTGGGCACTTATTAAGAAAGTACAGAGCAATAAGCTGTGAGAGCTGTTGATAATTCAAAAGGTGAAACTGGCAATTATAAAGGGATCAGGGGGATTACTATATACAGGGCCTAGGAAAATATGACTGATGGATGTGGCACTGCTGTTATGACTGCTTGAAATAATGTGTATCATTATTGATTTCTTTTGTTGGTCTGTTATATTGCATTTTAAATCTACATGTTTTTTATGCAAACAGTCTATTCTACACTAGAACTAGAATATGCTACTGTAACTTACTGATTTATGAATATATCCCTCTTTTGCAGTATTTTTGCCTCTTGCTACAGTTTTTTTTCCAATTTTTCACTTCATGATCACTATTTGAAAAGGACAGAAATCAAGTGTCTGACTTTAAATTTTGCCACTTTTATTGCTGCTGTTATATCACTATTAATATTTTTCTTCTAATGATGAGAAAATGAAAGGTGAAAAAAATAGTTTTAAAGAGCCCCATATTTTGGGCATCCAATCTATAGTATATATATATTTTTAAAAGTATTAACTCTTACTTTCACCTGTCATGTCAGATGGCATGTTCAGCCTTATAACATTCTTCCTTATTTTAATTACTTTTAGCTAGTTTCCTTAGTTTTGCATTAATATTCCTCCTGCTCATTTCTTATGCTGATTTCAAGTTTTAAATGACTATATTAAGTAACATCAGGGATTATTAACATTATTAGCATGGTAATATTCCTAGTGCAAAACATAGAAAAGCCTTGCTCTTTTGAGAAAAGTCCATCACCACAGCTTAGTTTATATCTTCATGAATACCCACTCTATTGGAAATCATCTCAATCCCTAGGGTTTGTAGACCAATGTAGAATCTAGTTCTAGAAAGTGAATTTCTTTTCTGTTCTGCAAAACCACAAACAACCTGAAGCCTTTTTTAAAAGAATCTAAAAGAATACCAGATACTCAGGTGTTCTCTCTTCCTGGAAAATGTCATATATCTTTTATTCAGATTTTTTTTCTGGTAGTTTCTACTCTTAGCATTTTTCTAATAAACAAGGTTCTTACCTCCAGTGTGGTTTGTGCCAATGGTGGAAAGAGGTGGGGAAAATAGCATGAAAATTTTGTCCAGCTGCAAGATTTATTATTCTGAATAAAACTAATATTCTGGGAGACTGTCAATTGCTTAAAACATTACAGCCACCCTCCTTACTTGTCTACTATTTTTGCATGCAGGATTTGGTTCTCTTATCACAGCACAAAATCTATTCAGTCATTATTTGGGTAAGGTTGACTTTTAGCCAAATCTAGAATGAGCCCCACAAGGCAGAGGCCTAATCAATACCACACTTACTGCTCCATTAATCCTCTTTTGCTGCTATTTCCCTCTCATCTTTTCAGGTGACTGTTGTTACCTCAGAACAGATAATTGATTCTTTTCTAGGTAATAAATGCAGCAGCTTTTCAGCAATACTTCCCATGCACCCCAGTACTGCAGGTCCCTATCATGATGTGACTGAGCAGAGCTTCTTCCTGATTATTCCAAAGCTGGATGTGCACCTAAAGCAGAAATCCTCTGCTGCTGTGAGTATCAAATAATCCCAACTGGATCATACCTGGATCAGATACCCCTGTAAGACAAGCAAATTTGTATGTTCTCATATGCAAGGAATTTTGCATGATCCATCTCTTATAAAAAGGGCCCAATAGTAGCAAAATAATAGATAAAGTTGGAACTGTAAGGGTTCTTTGGCTTAAGGTTTTTCATTCAAGAGATTATTAGTGTGCTGCACACAGAGGCCTGAACTGATTTGCCTGAAAGCCTTTGTCCAGCTACAGAAGCTGAGAAGTTCAAGACCAAAAAGGTGTGCTTTTTGTCCTCATAAAGGAGATCAATTTCTAATCTACATTCAGAAGATAGAAAAAAGGCTAAATGAGCACTATGATTGAAACAAACCTTTGATACATGTTTTTGCTGTGCAGTTATTTTTTATGCTGTGCATTTCTTCCCAGCAAATTAAATTAGTTACCACAATGTCTGTAACTCTTTTTGTTTAAATCAGAAGTCAGAGGGTGATNAATCTCAGTTTATCTCCCTTTCCTGTAATTCCTAGGTACTTTCAGCTAGAATGAGGAAGAAAACTCCAAAAGAAGTAAAAGGATTTTTCTATTGGTGATGTTCCACATCCTCTCAAACTTCTCAAAAATTTCTTTGTGCTTATTTATTATGTTTAGTATTTTTCTCCAAAAGTCTTGTTGGTGTTACTGGCCTTTAATATTAGGAAGAATTTCTTCAAAGAAGAGGTGACTAGATATCGGAATGGGCTGCCCAGGGAGGCTGTCCATAGAGTCAGACCA
>VWZN01016611.1:699-11137 GCA_013396955.1 Regulus satrapa
AAATCTTGATTGCACAAGGCAGAAATAATTCAGATGTTTTCCTTTTTCAAGCTGACCCTAATCAAGACCCTCAAATCCCCAGCACCCAACACCTCTCCAGAAGTGTTTCTCGGGAGGGTGTGCTCAGGACAGACAGATGTTGTGACAGTTTGGCCCAGCAGGAGAAGTGAGCCATGGAAAGGCTCCCCTTCCCCTGCTGGAGTCACCCCAGCTGGCAGAAGGAAGGGAGCCGAGTTTGCTAAGAGCTGTGGGAACGGAGCCTGCCTCGCTAACTGCGGAGAGAAAATCCCTCCCCAGAGCACTCCTGCCCGGAAAGGCGCTCTGTGCCTGACCCAGGAGATAGATTCCTGCTCTTTGAGAAGGGTTTGTGTGCTGTGTGCCAGCTGGGAGAGCTGCAGCTGAGCTCCCTGCCCCGCTCTCCTCCCCTGCCTGCAGCCACCATCGGCCCCCCCGAGGTCAGGCTGAAGTCCGAGGCCGGCGCCCTGCACGTGGATTTTTCGGGGCCCTTTGTGGAGCACAAGCAGGACAGGTGGCCCCTGAGGCACTACTATGGCTCCTGGAAGTACAGAATCCTCTACTGGAAGAAAGGCAGCACAGACCCAGAGCTGGCCTCTGCTTCCCAGGTATGCTGAGTCCCTCCCTGCCCTCAGCCCTGCCCTTCCCGGGAAACCATCCCGGGCAAGCCTGGGAGCTCCCTTGGGCTCTGCAGCCCCTCTGAGCCGGGCTGGGGGGGCTCCCCTGGAGGGGAGAAGCTCCAGGGAGAGCTCAGAGCCCTGGCAGGGCCTGGAGGGGCTCCAGGAGAGCTGCAGAGGGACTGGGGACAAGGCCTGCAGGGACAGCAGCCAGGGAATGGCTGCAGGGCCCGAGGGCAGGGCTGGGGGGGAGATTGGGATCAGGAATTGTTCCTGGCAGGGTGGGCAGGGCTGGCCCAGGGTGCCCAGAGCAGCTGTGGCTGCCCCTGGATCCCTGGCAGTGCCCAAGGCCAGGCTGGAGCCTGGGGCTGGAGCCCCTGGGGGAGTGGGAGGGGGCCCTGCAGGGCTGGGTGGGGATGGGTGGGATTTGGGGTCCCCCCCCAACCCAAACCCTGCTGGGGTTCTGGGATTCTGATGGTAAAAATGGATCTCTACTAATTGCAATTAATCAAGTCTGGTCACTCCAAGTGGGACTCAGAGCAAATGCAGGAGCTGTGTCATTAAACAGCAGCATGGTCAGAATTTTCTCTTTCCCTAATTATCCATAACTCTGTGGTTTTTCCCTCTTAGTGTGACTTTGGGCTTCTTACCCCCAGAAATATCTAAAAATGGGTAAGGCTTTTCTTCACTGCAGCTCTGCAGTTCCCTTTCCCCCTCTCAGGGGCAGCTGTGCTCCTCCACGCACAGTGCACGCAGGAAGATCATTACTCATGTGTTAATTAAAGCACCGTGGCCCCTACTTCATGCAGACAGGAAGCCTTTGGCCAGCAGACAGAGTTAATGAGTGCTTTGTACATCGGGGCAGTTTTCTCTGATTTATACCTGGCTCCTGCACGGTGCTTGGCCATTTCCTCCCAGGAGTTCATGGCTTCCCACCCGCAGCAAACCCCTGGGGCTGCATTCCCAGAGGAGCAGAGCTGCACTTGGAGTCTGTGCCCGCAGCACTTCCACAGGGCTGGGGCACTCCCGGGGCCGTTCCCCTGAGCAGAGAGGCAGAGGCTGGGGAACTCCCCGGGTTCTCTGGGAGCTGGGTGCTTGCTCCAGGAGTGACCCCTGCCTGCAGAGCCTCCCTTTCCTGTTCAGGGATACCCCGCAGTTACAGGGACACAGCAAATCCTCAACAGCAAATGAAGCTGCTCAGCCACCCCACAGATTTTCTCTTTTTTTATTTTTTTTTGGTTTTGTCTAGATGAGAGATCCCAGAATCACAGGATCACAGAGGTGGGAAGGTTGGAAAAGCCCTCTGTGCTCATCAGTTCCAGCCATTAACCCAGCACCCCGTGTTCACCCCTAACCCATGCCCCCAAGTGCCACATCTACCCATTTTTTAACACTTCCAGGGGTGGGCATTGCCCCATTTCTCTGGGCAGCCTATTCCAGGGCTCGACAGCTATTTCAGGGCAGAAATTTTTCCTACTGTCCAATCTAAACATCCCCTGGCACAACCCAGGGCCGTTTCCTCCCGGGCTGTTCCTCCCTCCCACCTGCTCGCTCTCCAGCTCCGTGGTGTTTGTGTCTAACTGTGCTCTGAGCTGAGCTCCCCTGCTTGGGGGACAGTTTCTGGCTGCCACCAGATCTCGTTTCTCATCCCTCATTAGCCTAAAGCTTCGTTAGTGCTGCTGGAAACAGCCCAAAGGTCGGTGCTGTGGACGGTCTGGCAGTACAGTTGTAATGGTAATGGTAATTGCAATTCCTTGGCTAATTCCACAGCTAAGTCACTGATTTGACCTACTCCAGTTTGTTGTTGGTCTCTGTTTGCAGGTGGACACGGAGCACAGCTCTGAGATCCTCTCCCAGCTGGAGCCATGGACAGTTTATTGTGTCCGAGTGCAGGCGGTGGTTCCCGAGTGGAACAAGACGGGGGAGCTGAGCAGGGAGCTCTGTGAGCAAACAACCCACAACGGTAACGTGGGCAGCAGGAAATCCTGGAATCACACACTGGGATGGCTGGGGGGACCCCAAAGCCCACCCTGGGCCACCCCTGCCCTGACAGGGACCGTCCCAGGCTGCTCCAGCCCCAAGGTCCAGCCTGGCCTGGACGTTTGAAAAGAATTCTTTAGAAGTGAATAACAACAGTGGTCATTATTGCACTGGTTTTTGCCTCGTCTCTTGCAGGTGTGACCCCTGTGTGGATAATCGTGACTGTTCTGGTGGGATCCATGCTGGTCATGGTCACAGCTGTCACCGTTTGTTTCTTCTCCAGTTTTTATCTGTACAGACTCACCAAACACGTTTTCTGCCCTTCCTACATTTTCCCACAACACTTGAAAGAGGTTTGTTTTCTGCCTAATGCATGGAAATCACAGAAATTCCAGCAGAGCCACTTGTTTTTTTTCAAGGCTCTCGGTACCAAAACATTTGGAGCTTCTTTTACTTTGCCTCCTTTCACTGGCACCTGATGGTGATCTGTGATTTGTAAACACCAGCTCAGAAACAGGATGGGTTTGTTGATTTTGAAGTGAGAGAGCACCAGGTGTCAACTTCAGTTCCTCATTTAGCCAGTGAGCAACAAAAATCTGTCTCTCCTGCCTCCTTTTGAGGCTCTTTAGCTCCTTTTCTCTCCTGCAGCAAAGTGTAATCACGAGTTTGAAGTGCAGTGAAGTGTCTGAGGAAGAAGCCTGGACTAGATCAGCTCACCAGAGCAGCCTGGGCTCTGGAAGGTGGCCCTGGCTGTGGCAGGGCAGGGTGGGATGAGCTTTGCAGTCCCATCCAACTCAAACCATTCTGGGAATTTCTATTCTGAGAATTCTGTGGAGGCTGAAAATTCCAGCTCAAAGAGGGCAGTGACAGCAGCCATTGCTGATGGGGACACGCTGCCCCTGTCCACACCCAGAGGACAAAGGGGCTGCAGCAGAATCCTTCCCAGGAGCAAGGATGTACAGAATACTCCTGTACCAAGCTGGGCTCTCCTGAGTTGCTGCAGCTCCCCTGGGGCTTCCATTCTGGCTCACTCAGCTCAGCACCCCGGGTTTGCAGCTGACTTTGGCTCCTGCTTTAGGTTGGACACGTGCTCAGCACCAGGAGTGTCCTGGAATCACAGAATCCCAATCACTGCTTTGGGTTGGGAAGGACCTTAAATCCCATCCCATCCCATCCCATCCCATCCCATCCCAGCCCTGCAGGGCCCCCTCCCACTGCCCCAGGGGCTCCAGCCCCAGGCTCCAGCCTGGCCTTGGGCACTGCCAGGGATCCAGGGGCAGCCACAGCTGCTCTGGGCACCCTGGGCCAGCCCTGCCCACCCTGCCAGGGACAATTCCTGATCCCAATCTCCCCCCCAGCCCTGCCCTCTGGCTCTGGAGTCATTCCCTGGGTCCCTCCAGGACTTGGTTTGCAGAACCTGGAGCTCAGCTGGCTCTGAGGACGAGGAGAGTTTGGCTGGCACCATCCCAGGAATCAAAGCTGTGCCTCCCTAAGATGCGCTGTGGCCAAGGCAGGGCTTTCACTGTGGGACTGTTCCAATTCCCAATCCCCGTTGGGTAGAAAAGGGTCTGGCAGTGAAGGTATTTGTGCTGATGTTTGTATCTGCAGGGCACAGCACTCCTGAGGGAGCAGCTGCTTTCTTACTCCAAATTCACTTCAGAATTCTTTCATCTGAGGGCACCAGGATGAGCAGAGGGATGAGCAGCTGTGTGAGGAAAGGCTGGGAGAGCTGGGATTGCTCAGCCTGGGGAGGGAGAGGCTCTGGGGTGACCTCGCTGTGGCCTTGCAGGCCCTGAAGGGTTCCAGGAGAGCTGGAGAGGGACTTTGGGCAAGGCCTGGAGGGACAGGACACAGGGAATGGCTGCAGTGCCAGAGGAGAGGGTTCCTGACAAAGCTCTCTCTGAACTCCTTCCCCTACAGCCCAGTCAGCATTTAGTGTTTCTTCTCAATCAAAACAGTTTTAATTTTTTTCAAGTTTCTGCTCCAAACAAGTCTCTGAGCCCTGGGGTTCTTCCTGAAAGGCACTTCCCTCTCGCTCCCCAGCCTGGAACAGGATCTTAGGGAGGATACGACACTGTTGGCCTGAGAAAGCCACTTGATGTGTGCAGAGCAATCCCAGTGTTGTTTAACAATCCCAGTATTTCTGAGCAGACAGGATGGCACGTCTGGAGAGACCTAATCCTCACCTGCTCTTTGTTTCCCAGTTTTTGAGCAAACCTCCCAGTGCTCTGCGGCCTTTCCCTCCACTTCCACAAGAAGAGCTGGTGGTTTGTGACAAGCTGACGGTGGTTTCCGAGGAATCCCAACCCCTCAGGGAAGGGGATGAGGCCAGCGGGACACCAGAGCACCCTCAGGACTCTGCTCAAGGAGACTCTGACTCAGGCAAAGCCTAAATATCCTCCTCATCCTCCCCTGGAAAAGGAGAAGCAAATGGACTTTGGGGTTTATGTCGCTGCTGCATTCTCCATCAGGAAAAATCCACAGACAAACACACGTGCAAGACAGACTTTTGACAGAATAATTTTATTTTTTTAAGTAGAAGAAACTTGGTTGTAAACGAGGAATTAAATGATCCGTAACTTTTGCCGCTGTTGGTTGTGGCTCCCTGAGGAGTTGCAGCAATTCTGGCACTGATTATGACACTAAAAAGTAAATTTTGTATTTATGGACAATACTGATTAACTTTGATGAACTATTTATTGCAAAAACGAATCAAATGTTTGTAAAAGAAAATAATATTTTGTAAGGAAAGACCTGACCCTGTTTGTTTTTTCTAATGAGAAAGGATACATCTTTAAGGATGTCCCCACTGGCATCACCTTTCTATGGAATTTATTCTTCCCTGATGCAAAGTTGTTAAGTTTTTAGAGTGATGTCTGGGGGAAACTTGGCAGCTGAGGCAGGAGTTAAATTAGATTCATTTCAATTATCTACTGACAGGAATTGTTAATTTAAAAATCCAGGGAGCTGAGACTGCCTGTCCGGAACGCACCTGACCTGCACAGGTGGGTCCAGGCTGTGCCCAGCTCTGGGGCACAGGAGGGACCTTGGCACGGGGCTTGTGTCTCACTGCAGCCCAGGGAGGGGAGGAATGGAAGTGCCACCAAAAGGAACCTTCCAGGAGTCACCTCCCGTCCCAGCTCCATCTGGGAATTGCATTTTGGGTTTTGTGGGAATTGGTGTTTGTTACTTGATGTGTAAATATCTCCTGCCTGGGAGACTGGGAGAGAGGTTGCAGGAGGGAAACAGGGATCGATTCTGTCAATTTTCATCTCCCCTCTGATGTTCCCAGTGTCCCCAACTCCTGCCAGGAGGGGACAGCCAGGGGGGAACAGGGACAGGAGGAGAGGGAACGGCCTCAGGCTGGGCCAGGGCAGGCTCAGGGTGGGCACCAGGAGCAATTTCCCCATGGAAAGGGTGGCCAGGCCTTGGCAGGGGCTGCCCAGGGAGCTCTGCAGTGCCCGTCCCTGCAGGTGGCACCTGGGGGTGGCACTCAGAGCTCTGGGCACAGCTGGGGCTCCGTGGGCTGGGAGGGCTTTGCCAGCCCCGGGGATTTGGGGATTCTGTGGAATCTGTACCCGTTTTTTGGGCACTTTAATTTGGGTCATATTCGGCTTTCATGCGAAATAAGGAATTTATTGAATTGATGTTTTTCATTTTTTTGTTTCATTGGTGCTTTTTCCCATCTGTCCCCAGGGCTGCTCTGGGAACGCTGATCCTGTGTCTGGATCAAGTCCAGCTCCCTGTCCCTCCTCCCACAGCATCAGCTCATTTCTGTATTTCCTTTTCCCCCTTTTTTCCCCTTTCGTTTTGCCTTTCAGAGTGACAAAATGCCCTCTGCAGCCCGAGCCGAGGGCGGGCTGGAGGTTCCTGCCCTTCCCTCGCTGCTCCTGGAGCTGCTTTCCCTCGCCAGCACGGCGGCACGGCGAGATCCCGTGAGCTGAACTGGGATCCGTCGGCACAGCCAAGCTTCTGTGGGGCAGATAAGGCAGAGATAAGGCTGTGCCACTTGGTGCAGCTCCAGGGCAGCGCAGAAACGACAACAAATCCCTGCTCAGGGGTACTGGGAGTTCAGATGGAGGCAGGAAAAGTGTCTGCAGGGACAGCAGTGCCCGGAGCAGCTGGGGCTGCCCCTGGATCCCTGGCAGGGCCCCCCAAGGCCGGGCTGGAGCACCTGGCACAGTGGGAGGGGTCCCTGCCCCACGGCCTTGGACACTTCCAGGATTTAGGAGCTGCCAGAATCAACCCAGCTGTTGTTTCAGGCTGAGGGCACTTTGGTTTGCTTCAGAAATCTTCCTGCCGCCCAGCCAGGAAAGCTTTTGTAGGTGAGACAGCCACAGCTTCCGTGAGAGTCCCAGCGTGAGCCGGGGGACAAGGAGCAGCCTCTGCCTGTCCCCACATGGGCTGTGTGTCCCCACAGGTCCCCCCGGGGCCTCACGGGGAAGAAATAATTCAGAGGAGGAGCAGTAATTTAGAGGGAAGCAGCAATTCAGAGGAGAGTTCATCTGGAGCTGAGCTTGTGGACACTACCGTGGCAATAGATCAATAAATCAGGTGAACTTTAACCACGTGCTGATGGAAACTGGAAGTACAGAGGGATGCTGGAGGCTGCTCACTCTGCTACTGCGTGTTCTGGCAAAGCCAGGAGGAAAACAGAGCCCTTGGAAGGCCCGGGAGCGCTTGGAAAAGGAGTGCAGAGCTGAAATGCAAAGCAAAGTGGAATGATTAAGGAGTAGGGAAGTGGGCGAAAGCAAAGGAGAAGAGTTTGAGCTTGTGGTCAGCAAAACAGATTCCAGGAGAGGGCAATGAGGGAAGACAGAAAGGAACAGTTCAGAGAATTCCAGTCAAGGGAGTGGAGGGAGAATTTCATGGAGAAAGAGAAGCCAGAGCGCAGGAGCACCCTGGTCAGGGGGCAGGGACAGGGCACCCCCAGCTCCACATTCCTGTCTCACTGCTGGGAACGTTGGGGTCCTGGAGGTTCTGAGCCCCAATCCAGAACGAGAACCACTGAACAGCAGAGCCAGAGAGGCTTGCAGAAAGATCCAGCAGGGCTTGAGAAAAGCTTTTACATTGATTCCTAACCAGAAACACTTGTGCTTGTCACTCGATGGGCTTTTTTCTGATGCAGCTTGGGAAAGAGCCATTATCACCTGGCAAAATGTCATTTGCTAGGATCCATCATGCTAGAAAAGTATTATCGAATAGGAGGGGTGCAGAGCAAGGCTCCTTCCCTCGAGACTGTGCTGCTGCAAAAAGCAGGGCTGTAAAGAGCTGCTTTACAGGAAGAGCTGTGAGGGATCCGCAGGCTGTGGAGCGCCGTGTGCAGGGTGCTGGAATTGCTGCCTCAGGGAACGACGATGTCTCATCTGGCAGACAGACCAGGAGCCCCTGGGGAGGGCTGAGAGGGGAAATCCTCCCCCCAGCATCACCGATGAGCATCCCCGACCCCAGGATAGAGCAGCAAAGAATCTGACTCACCGCTGCCAGTTCTTCCATTGGCCCCTTACCCCTGCCAGCACGTCACTCCGGTTTCCTCTCTATTTCCACTCCCTCCTCTCTGCTGCTCTGTGACAGTTTCTGAAAGCACCTTACAGTTCCTCAGAGAGGGAACTTCATTTTTTCCATCTGGGTGAGTGCTGTGACAGAGGTGATGGAAATCCCAGTTTGCAGTGGGTTGAACTTTCAGCTGGGCTGAGCTAAGGGTGAAATCAGGCACTGGAACTTCCCTGGATGGAGCAGAACTCACTGATCGTTGTGAAATTCCAGCCTGGAGAGGAGAAGCTCCAGGGAGAGCTCAGAGCCCTGGCAGGGCCTGGAGGGGCTCCAGGAGAGCTGCAGAGGGACTGGGGACAAGGCCTGGAGGGACAGCAGCCAGGGAATGGCTGCAGTGCCAGAGGGCAGGGCTGGGGGGGAGATTGGGGTCAGGAATTGTTGCTGGCAGGGTGGGCAGGGCTGGCCCAGGGTGCCCAGAGCAGCTGTGGCTGCCCCTGGATCCCTGGCAGTGGCCAAGGCCAGGCTGGAGCCTGGGGCTGGAGCCCCTGGGGCAGTGGGAGGGGGCCCTGCAGGGCAGGGTGGGCATGGGTGGGATTTGGGGTCTCTCCAACCCAAACCAGGCCGGGATTCTAAACACCCTCCATGAAGATGGGACTTGCAGACCTGTTCAAAGTTACCCTTTTGAAGCTCCCACAGGCTCTAATAAAGATTTCTGCCAGGCTCTCCTCATTCTTTCAGCCTGGTCGGTGCCACCTAGGACACTCCTGTCCTTCAAACCTAATCCCAGGAGCATCGAGGCTGGAAGAACCCTTCAGGATCCTCCAGCATCACCCTCAGCCCTGTCCCCAAGGGCCACATCTGTCACCTCTGGGACACTTCCAGGACAGGAACTCCACCACCTCCCTGGGCAAACCATTCCAAGGCCTGGCCCCAAATCCTTCCTGCAGTTCAGCACCGCTGAGGCCTGTGGAGAGCTGTAAGCAGGGCTGGCACGGGCAGCGGGAGGAGAAGGGAGATGGTGTGGGAGAAAGAAGTCTGAGGGCAGCGTTAAAAACCGGGCAAGGCTTTGGAAGGCGGGGGACGGATCAGCCGCGTGCTGTGTCTGTGAGGGAGGTGACAGCAGGGACAGGACTGCCGTGAAACAGAGACGAGGAAAGGTTCCTAATGATGGAACAAAACAAACAAAAATTCAGCTGGTGTTTCCTGAGCAAACCCATTGGGAAGGGGCAGATCGATGTGACCCCTCCTCGGGCTCCCTGGGGTCCTTCCTGCCTGGAGCCTGTTCCTACACTTTTCACACAAGATGAAACGCTGTGTTTGCTCCTTTCGTCCTGTTCCAGGGCTGACATGAGGCGACACCACCAAACCGCGGCTCCTCTGTGTGTCAGCCAACAGAAATAAATCCAGCAGAGCGCAAAGGGGCTCGTTTCCTCCGGACAGGAGGGTTTGGGACATCAGTGGCGCAGGGACACGCTGTCCTCCCTCCCCGGGCTGCCCGAGCTCTGCAGGCAGCACCTCTCCCCTCACAGGCTGGGCGACACCGGCTCCTGGCTCTTTCTTCTGTCACATCCCTGAGGAAGTGGTGGTCAAGCTGAGCAGAAGACAAAGGGGCAATATTTAGCAGGTTATAAAATGTTTCTAGCGGCGCCAGACGGGCTCAGCAGCTGTGGTTCACCGTGGCTACCCTGAGGTGTGGCTGCATAAAGAACTCGCCACGATCGCTTTTCCTTATCAGCTGCTGGGGCAGGAGGCAACCGATCCTCCCAGGCAGAGCCTGGCTCAGGCTCAGCAATGCCCCTCACACGCTCTCGTAACCGCAGGAACATTTTTATCCAAAAACCTGTCTGTGTTCTCGCTAAGAAGCAAAGCCTGTCCTGTTCATAACAGCCAGGATGGATGTTGAGGGCACAGACTTTGCCCACCCGACTTTCAGATCCTCCTCTCTGAAGACATCGCTGTGCCCACGGAGGGGTTTGTGTTTGAGGGGGTGGGAAGTGAAAGGTGAACACCTGACTTTACCTCCCCAGCCCTGCAGCTGGGCAGGGCCGTGGAAAACGTGAAACAAAAAAAGGAGAAGAGGAGCTCCTTAATCTTGTGATCAGAACTGGTGGCTGGCAAAAGGGAGCTGAGCCTAAGCCCCAATTCAGGGGCTGCAATATTCACACTGCATTTATTTAATATTCACTGCAGCATTCAATAGAATATTTGAGAAATGGACAAAGAGCAGCTAAAGAGAGTTCTCCTTCCCCAGGTAATCACAGAATCCCAACTGGTTTGGGTTGGAAAGTTCCTTAAATCCCACCCAAATCTGCCCCAGCCCTGCAGGGCCCCCT
>VWZN01016616.1:0-17650 GCA_013396955.1 Regulus satrapa
GCAACTTGAGGCCATTTCCTCCTATTCTGCTGCTTCTTACCTGGGAGGGGAAGCCAACGCCCCATCTGGTTACAATGCCCTTTTGGTAGTTGTAGAGAGAAATAAGATCCCTCTTGAGCCACTTTTCCCTCAGGCCAAACAACCTTACTACCCTCAGAGTTATGAGGGAAGAATTTAAACTCTAATATGACTCACACTCTACACATTTCACCAGCTTTGTTGCTCTTTTCTGGACTCCAACTCTTCACCAGTGTTAAGTACACGATCACTTCCATATTCCTGCTGGTCACAATATTTTTTATATGGGCCAGGATGCCATTGGTCTTCTTGGTCACTTGGGCACACAATGTCTTCTGTTCAGTGGTCATCGTCAGCACACTGAGGTTGTTTTCTGAGAGGCATCTTTCCAGAAACTCTTTCCCCAATGTTTAAGATTGCATGGTTGTTATGACCCAGTGGTAGAACCTGGCATTTGACCTTCTTTAACCTCATAACATTCGCCTCAGCTTATCTATCCAGCCTGTTCACATCCTTCTGTGGAGTCTTCCTGCCCTCCAGCAGATCAACACTTCCATACAGCTTGGTGTTGTCAGCAGCTAACTGAGGACACACTCAATCCCCTTGTCCTTATGATCCATAAAGGTACTAAACAGGACTGGACCCAATACTGAGCCCTGGGGAACACCACTAGTGACCACCTAGCCAACTAGATGCTACACCATTCACCACCATTCTCTGAGACTTTCCTAAATCCATGCTGGCTAGGTCTGATCCCCTGGTTCTCCTGCATGTGCTGGACACTCAAGATTATCAGCTCCATAATGGCAACAAAGTCAGGCTGACAGACTTGTAGTTATCTGGATCCTCATTCTTACTGTTCTTGTAGATGTGCATCACATTGGCTAATCTGCAGTCCTCTGGAATTTGACTGGTTAACCAGAATTGCTGGCAAATGATGGACTGTGACTTGGTGAACTCTTCTGAATGAGCAATAACAAAATGATGCCTTTTGTGTTGTTATTATGTCTCACCCTGCCTGGAAATATTTCCAAATTTGTTGAAGTAATTAATCTTTAAAACTATTTTAGATTACATAGAGTTAAATTAATTACATTTTCCTATTAATCTTTAAAACTATTTTAGATTACACATCTTAGATTACATAGAGTTAAATAAATTACATTTTCCTATTAATCAGTCTGAAATAAACATTCCTTTAGCAACCCAAGAGGCAGCACCTTTGCTACCACTGACAGACACCTCAGGCCTGTTTAATCTTTAAGAATGTGACATCTTGTGGACTTTCCTTCTAATTGCTCATTGTAGCTTCTCTGTAAACATCCAGTAATTAATCTCTGATATGAGGTCTGAGATCCTACTCTCATACTCTCACAATTTGTGGAAGCTTTCACAGTGAAGAGGATGAGAACTCGAAAAGGGAAAGTCATATACAGAAAATAAAAGTTAGTGGGCTCATTCTAGAAACATGTTAGTATTGTGACACCTTATTCATTGCAGGCCTTGGAGAAAGCATTGTGTATAGGGCAATAATTTCAGGAAAAAAAAAAAAAAAGAAAAATAGTTTTGTGTGTAGCTAATTTTATGTATGAGACAGATGGAACATAATGGCTGGATCTTTTCAATATATTAATGCCCTGGTGATGAGCAAGTTGCCTAAATCCAATATTTTTAGAAATATTTAGTAATACTTGTTTTCTGGATTAGGAGCTCTGGGTTTAGTAATGAGCATTGGCAACTGAAATGAGATGTGAAGTGGTTATTCCCTTCATATTATTGTTACTTACTCATAAAAGAAAAAAAAAAAAAATCTTAATTTGTGGGTTTGTTCCTTCTCCTTTGATTCCTATCTATTACAGAATAGGTTTTTAGCCATAGATAGATATGCCTTTAATTAATTACTAAAGGAATTAATTTAATTAATTACTAAAGGAAACAATTATCACACTGAGATATCAATTTGACACAATCTAAGGAAATGTCCTGCACCTCTCCATTGACAAGAGGGAGAAATGAGAGGAAAAGTTTATGCTAAATATCCAACTGTAAGCTAGATATTATTAGACAAAGTAATTAAAAAGTGATTTCTAATTTTTGAACATCATAAGAATGAAGTCATTACTCTAAACCCACTTTTTAGAAAATAAAGTTATATGATTTTCTGAGTTAAACTGCATAACTTAAAGACTCTGAAAAGATAAGTACCTTTGGGTTTTTAAAAAAGTAAGATACTGAGCTAGAATTATTACCATCATGCAAAAAGAAATCCTAACAGAAATTTTATACCTGTCCATGAAAAACACAGAAAATGTGAATTCTAATAGATTGTAGGAAAAATTAATATCCATCTGTAATTAGACTGTTTCTTGTATTGTTTAAATACAGATAAATATAGTTTCTGAATAACTTCAAAAACAAGGTTAAAAAGCATTACTGGAATTATTGTGTACTTTTTGGTGTAGAATGAAAATCAGAGGAGTTTGAAAAAAAAAAACAACAAAAAAGTGCCTTTCCCCTGTGACTTCCCCATGCAGGTCCTGTGACCTTCTTTGAAGGTCCAATGATTCTACATGCAAAATAGAACGTGACTTTGTGATAAAATAAAATAAGCTGCTGCCCAGCCAGTGGTAGAACAAAGAAAACAATATTTTTCCAATGCATGCTGCTGAGCAGGGACACTATGCAGATTCTTAAAATAAACATTTAAAATCATCTGTAAAAAGACACAAATGCTATCCTGAGCTAAGAACTACCTCAAGCGTTGTGATTAATTGAGATTTAGAATCAGCTTAGATATTTAGTAACATGAAAACATGACAGGATTCCTATATATACCAGTCCGGGTGAGCTAATCAGTGGTTTTACTTTTCCTCACCCTGCTGAGATTGATGTCATCTGTTTCATTTGAACTCCTCTCTGACATATGCCTTTTTCTGGTTACCAGGCAACCAGCATCATCAAGAAAGCTAAACATGTGCATCAACTATTATTCACATCAACGCTTTATCTCAGAGTACCTCAAAACTTGTGAATCTCTGCCAATTCACAATTTTGGTTTCCCAGCCTTCAGTCCAAGAAGAATGGCTTCACATTATTAAATTCAGGAAAAAATGGGGATGCAGTTTCTTTAGTAAAATAAAATTTTCTGAAAATATTTTTGAGTGTTTAAATATAGATCTGGAATTCTGACAGCTTGATTTTTTTTTTTTTTTTTTTTCCTTTAACCCAACAAACCTTCAGTATTCATTGAGTTATCTTCAGGAATCTGCAATAAAGCAGCACAGATTAAGTATATATGAAGATTTGCACTCTTTCTCCCAAGGATATCTATGTCATTTTCTAAAGGTTTTGTAGAGGTTTGAAGAGTGAGAAGTTTGAAGAGTAGCATCAATGTTGGGCTATTAAGAAATACATCAATTTCAGAGAAAGTCTGAAGCAATGAGAGTAACCTATCATGGTATTCACAAATATTTATTCAGGTCAAAAGTGAAAGCATAAATTTAAACACTATAATGTTTAATAACACTCTAATATTATTTTCCAATTAAGAGTAGTGCTGTTCTGAAGAAATTGCTTAATCTAACTTGTATGAAAAAAAATCCTGGCATAGAATTGACATTGGAAGACCTAGATGGATATTTTGAACATGAATTTTAATTTTGTGTACTTTTGTTTAATGCTAAACTGAAAATTTAATGCATGGGAAAGAAAGTTCAGTGTCCACACACTATATGAAAGCTTATAGTGCAGTAGTCAATATAAGTCCATAACTGGGTTAGTAGGAGTTCTCTGTTTACTTAATTGTTAAGAATAATTAATTAGCAATCAATTTGTGCCTGTGTTGCCAAGAGAGTTCAAACTTGGTTTATGTTCCCCTGAGTCACATGGTTTTCAGCAACTCTGTCATTCAAATTTTGTCCCAATTTGTGAATTAATGTGTTGATTTTTTAAAAAATAAATTCCTGAAACAGATTAAATAGATAATGTCCTTAAAATTTATAAAGATGTTCTCAAGAATTGTGCACGGAAGCATCCCTGATAGAAATGTTAAAGAACACTAGGAAACAGAGAATGCTAATCACTTCTAAAATTATAAACCATATATTATCTTACTGCCAATAAAACAAACAAACAAACAAAAACCTCCAAAAAACAACCAAACAAACCCATCCAAAAACTTAACAGTAAATGAACCCATAAAAACTATTTTTAAATTAAAAATTAAGTATCTTCTTTTCCCAGAATCAAGGTTGGTCAGGCTGATAGGCCTGTAGTTCCCTGGATGCTCCTTGAGGAGAGTCAGCTGGGATTGCCCCACTTGGCCAGGACTGATGATAAATGATGAAAAGTGGCTCGGTGAGTGCTCCCATCAGCTTCCCCAGTATCCTTGCATGGATTCCATCCTGCCCCACAGATTTGTAGAAGGTTGCTGACCATTTTCATCTAGATTATGGAGGCTTCTGCTTTCTATTTACACAGGAGGCTACTGATCAAATTTGGCCTTGGGACTACCCAAGACGTTGTCTTCTGCAGCTTTTCAGCCCTCTCAGTCTCATTTCCCAAATTAACAAAAATGGCCATTTAACTTCTGTCAGTTTTGAAATCCTCCTCACAAGCATTATAGCACCAGTCGAACCTTTAATTAGTGTACTGAATGTTATTTCCATAAAGAAGTCAAAATGCATCCAGTAAAACTGTTTGATTCCAGAAGGTGTGAAGTGGCCCATTTCTTCTGTTTTCATACAGTCTGAAATAAGGAGTGTAAAGGAGTATCAGGTCACCAGTGTAGGCAGTAGTTTGTAATGTAAACCACATTACTGCATTTTTAATAAAAGACTGGGAACGATGGGCCAGCAGTTAACACAGTCAGTATAGCAAGAGTTGTCAAGCCATGCCTGCAAACCGTGGGTGCAAATTGTATAATCTGTATAAATTGTCCCAGCATTGTACAATGTTCTTTAAATGGCAGTTTATGAACATAGACATCAATATATTGATACATTCGAGATTAAAAAGAAATTATAAAATGTGTAGTATATCAACACATTTCTACCTGCCTTCTTGTAAATGCTGAGAGCAGGTAGTAAGGAGACACATATTTGTCATGTATTCAGAAACCAGCATATTTTGCTTTTTTTTTCAAATCCCTGCTGAGTGCTCTTCTGTATTCTTCCACAAAAGGTCTCTGCTGACCCTTTGTTCTGTAGCAAAATTTAGACTGGATTTGTGGTGAGATCCTGGTGGATTTGGAGTCTGGATGACAACCTGCGAGTGACAAGAGTGTGCTGGCTACGGTCCTCCAGTACCCAGGACTCCCAGCTGTGGGTTAAGCCAGCCCTGGTAAGGGGCCTTTTAATTGAGCAGAGAGGATTCAGAGCCTTTTGCAGACCAGCACTGCATAAATTATCACTCGGTATCAGGAAGGCTTGAGAAATGAAGAGGTCCAGCACATCTGTACATTCTAATTTGTTTCTTTCACAGTATCTGGCACATGCCAGTTCTGGTACAAGCAGTGCAGGAGGAAATAAATGGATTTGGGAATTGCTCAAAAGACAAATGGATTTTTTTTTTCTTATCTAATTCTTTTTTATACAACAAAGAGATAGGGAAATCTTCATCCTCTTTTCCTAAAAATACACAAATTATATTCCAGGGAAAAACAAGTATTAGAAAAACAACTTTAATTGTCTTTTCTGAATCTGAAGGTGGCCAAATATATTATTGATGAATTTTTAAAACTAATTTATATAACAAATAAAATCTCTGTTTCACATGGATAAGAAGGCTTTGAATATTAAAAAAAAACAATACAGGATCTTAAGAGGAGAGCAATATGAATGGTCTTTTAATGTCCTTTGAATCTGCACAATTCTTTGATATATTATTACATTTTCTTATTAATGGGCAGAAAAGTTTATTTCAGAATTAAATAAAACACATGAATATTGGAGGTTGTCTTTCCTTTTTTATTACAGTACAAATAGCATTTCTACATTCTGAATAGTGGGTTTCTAATATATTTCTCCTGTGTCTTAATCTTAACAAATGACAGCCCTAAGAATTGCACCATCATTTTTCTAAAAGTAAAGATGCATATGAAGATACACATATGCCTCACACAGTCTTCAGCTTCAGGCACATATGGGTTGGGTGGTTTACTTTGTTTTCTGCTTTGTAAGCATGGGCAATCACAACTGGGAAATACTCTCTAAAGTTCAAAATTACAACTTTTTTTCAAATTATTTTTCACTAGTATGTTTTGTGGTTTTATTAACGGTGACTCTTTTACACACAGAATGCCCAATGTTAAATAAAAGGATTTATTGTCACAAATTTTTGGGTGAATTTTTATTGAACAGTTCCATGTATTCAGAAATAAAACTTTGTTATCCAACCAGAGCTGAGTCTGATTAACTGGACAATTGCTTCTATAGTATTTAGTCCTGAGATTAGCAATGTAACAGGAAAAAAACCAACAAACCACACAAGGAAAACATGTAAAACACATCATACTTTATCTATGCTCACACAATTCACTTTTGCACCCATAACTTAATTTTAGTTCTATGAGCAGCTGCACATCAAGACATTCCCTGTAGTAATACCTCTTATCAGTGTTGTGGGCTAACATTATTTAGTAGTTCTCAGTAAAACATTAAAAATATGAACTATAAAAAATTTAAAGACAAAAAAGAGATGATAAATGAAGCATGAGATATTTCTTGACTTTTGAAACTTCTAATATTGCTTTTGCATCAGAGGAAACTAATATTGTCCTTCATCAAATTAAGAATCCAACCATATCCTTCCAATAAATATTATTGGAATATTGAACTATTATTTGCCAAAAATGATGCCAAATGACAATGACAGCCACTGAGTCTGTGAGATTTTATTATAAGCATTTCAAAAAAATATTTCTGATTTTATTGCATACTTTACAAGATTTAAATATATTTTGACATATATTTCTAAGCTATTTGATCTCATTATAAAGCACTTATTAAATTAATTCCAGGCTAGATCTTATAATTAAAGCACAATATCTGATAAAACAACACAGAGGGGTTTTTTAAAAGTAAAGTTAACTATTTTTCTAATAATGTGAAACTAGGCCTTTAACAACTTAAGGTTATTTTTAATGATGCTTCACAATCTTTTAGGATTCCATAATAGATTTGGAAAAAAAAAAAAAAAAAACCAAAACAAACCAACCAAACAAAAAAACCCAACATGCCCATACTTATTTCCTGTCTCTTGAGGGAGATCAAGTTTCCAATAAACAGAAATTAGCTAACTCTAAGTATCTATTGTATTATAAAGTTAGAAATAATATCCTTTATTTCAGCAACTGTGTATGCTATAAAACTGAGTATGAATATTATTTAGGAACATTCATGACCCAACTTGCCAATTTTTCCTTCAAAATAATTATTTTTTAAAGAATTAAAAAAGCTTCAATTCTGTCAGTTTTGAAAGAAAGGCACATAATAATTCATAGTAAATAAGAAAAACAATAAAGTAATTAACTTTCTAGTTCAAGCCCATGATTTTAAATAGAGAAAATAAATTATAAATACCTCAAAAAATGCCTTTGTGAGTTATTTAACTGTTTAGTCATTGGCATAGCATTTCAATGGTAGTGACAGCAACTACCTTAAACCAACCAAGACCAGCTCTGCCACACCAACAGATGAGTGAGAGAGCTGCTTTAAGAACACATAAATTTTTTTCAGTACCAAAGAAAATTAAAAGTGGATATCCAAATACTGTTTTTCAAAGAAGAGCAGAGCTACAGTCTGTCTCACTAGTGTTTTATATTCAAGTGCATTCTCAGTTTCCTGCCATTAGTCCCTAGAATAACACTACATTTGTTTGAACACTCTGTATCTGTATCACAAGAATAACATACTGTCCAGAACCTCTCACAGGCAAATTAGAACATTCAAATTCATGTTTGCAGACCATTACCTAATGTAATCATAACATTTCTTTTTTGTTTGGTGGTAACAAAGAAAAAGACCACATCAGAGAGAAACTGCTGATGCATCTTGCATCCCTGTACATTGACATGGCTAACACAAATGTCCAAAAACCTGTGAAACAATAATGTCATGTATAATGGACTAAATTTACAAATCAGCTGTGTGTAGAAACAGTCTCTTTAACTTATGACATGATTTTCAAAACATTCCTCCATACACCAAACTAAAATTATTTTCCTGTTTTGAAGAAGTAGTGATCAACTGTTTACAGTTTTCTGACTTTTTAAGCTCTGCAGGGAAAATCTCCAACATACAATTTTTAAAAGGCACTAACTACAGACTTTTCTTCAAATGTTTTCATAGATCCTAAAGGATGCTAACAGTAACAGTGAAAATGGCCTTACATATAACTTTAAAGGAATGTACCCAATATCCTATTTATTCCTGTATTCTCAGACTATAATGTTCAGTCAAGACAAATGAATATTCTTTTTTTCTCCTGCAAGCCTCAGTGATCCTTATAAGGTTCCTTTTTGTGGTCAGCAGCATTTATCTTCATCACAATAGTGATGAATGACACTTCTTACTGCACTGTATGAATTATAAGTTCTCTTATTCTTGATATAAATTGGAAAGTTCAGTATTTTTTCTGGTGGCTTTGAGGAATAAAACAGGGGTAGAAAAATAGAATGCAAGATAGAGATAATTTACAATCTTTTAAAACATACAATGTGTGAATTTGTAATTTGCACTAGTATCCAAGTGGAAATGATTTAATAGAGTATTATTATCGATATTAATTGTCCTATATGTTAAAAAAACAACAAACAAACAAACAAACAAAAAACAAAAAACAAAACCAAAAAAAAAACCCAAAACCATCATCCTATACAGAAAGCAATTTCCTTTGGAGTAGTCAGCTGTTTTATTTATGAAGCTACTTGAATCCATGGAAATTTAAAAAAAAAAAAAAAAATCTATCACTGCTTTCAGAGAAAAAAAAAAATCCACAACAAAAACCAGAGAATATTTTGCAAACAATTTTTTCATGGTGTTCATGACTGAAGTCTAAAATTAAAAGATGCTTAAGTTACCTCCATAAGTGAGTCTACTGTGTTTCTAGTTCAATACGGAACAAAGATTTGTGGGAAGGAGACAGTGCAGAAAATTAAAAGATGCATCCATTTTTCTATTATTTTTGTTATTACACTTTTCACCTTTAATAATGTAAAACTTACATTGGACATGCTACTAGAACACAAAAGATATTATTTTGGCTTCTGTAAGTAGCAGAGCACTGTAGGTGAATGACATGTTTTGCAGGAAGCCTCAAGTGGAACATCCACAGTCCTCAGCACATCCCATAAGTGAAATAACAATCTTTTATATGGCTCAGTTTCCTGAGGTTAGAAAAATCTTTCTCTAGTGTAGACAAGATATATCTTCAAAACTTATCACTTCTCCTATAACTGCATGTCTCTTCTATGATCCCATTGAATTTCAGAGGTATTGGGTTAATTCTGGAATTCATAGTGTTGTGTTAAATTTCTCCCATTGTCATCTTGAGAATCTCTGAATCTGTTATCTTCTGTTTACCACCCAAACAGACAACACTGGACTCAACTTTACCAGGCTAATTAAATCTAAGTATTTGAAGATTGGGAATCCATGCAACCTTAATGATATTTTTAGAAAGGTCAAGTGCTAAAAATGAGAATTACAGAAGGCAGAAAGCTGGGATTAAATTCAACAATGAGTACTGAAGATGAGTATGACTAAGACTTTATTGTCAGGAAGAATTTAATGATAATCTGGAAGAAAATGTCTATCTCAATTCAAGATTTTAAATTATGTTATTGTATTCTTTGTCTTCAGGCATGCAAATGGATAAACTCACTGTGAAACAAACGAAAAAGAAAGATGCCTTGACAATTTTCTATGCAGCAATTCAGCACTATGAGAAATCATCAGTTCCATGGGAAAAACCTGGCTGAAAGCTGCCATCCTCTGATATTTGCAGTAAGTAGCTACATGCAGGTATTTCCACCAGAACTCACTCTTGGCATATTCAAGGTTTGGGGAATTGTGTCTCTTTCATTATCTTACTTTCAGTGCAATTTATTTGAACATCATTCAGAAGAGAAACTGGGACTAATTAACCTTTTCTTCTTTCTTTTTTTTTTTTTTTTTTAATACAAGGTAAAAATAAAAATAAAAATACAACCATAAACATAAACATAAACATAAACATAAACATAGATAGATAGATAGATAGATAGATAGATAGATAGATAGATAGATAGATAGATAGATAGATAGACAGACAGACAGAGACAAAAACAAGTATTCCTTGTTTTTGGAAACAATTGGGAAACATTCACCAGAATTCACCAGAATGAACCTAAAGGATTTTGATTATGGAAAGGTGATGGGAGAAGGGTGTTAAATCAGCCAATTTCATCAAGTTCTGTCTGTTCAAATACTTAAAAAAAGAACTTTAGATCCCTGAAGAAAGCTGACCATTTCAAGAGTGATGGGAAGTGCACTTGTACTTTGATTTTTAAACAGAACAAAGGTACCAAAATTTGTTTGTGGATCATGTCCTTTGCCATTAATTCTGACTTCCAGTGTCTAAGCTTGCAACAAAAATTAATTAATTAAATTATTGGATACCTCTGTTTTTACAATCTTCAAAAGAAATTAAACAGTAATAGATTGGTTTGTCTTTCTTATTTTTTACCTGTGATTATAAATCACATAACATAAGCCCTTTTAGAAGGAAAAACTTAGAGAAACTTTAAAGAAAAGGGCTTTTAAAATCAGGAATGAATGCAGTAGCCATCCTCAGCTAGGTAAATCTTTACTCACTTAGATTTTATTCACAGAATGCAATTTGCTTTCAAACTGTCTGTAAACATATGTAACAACTTGTCTTACTTCCTCTTGGAACACCCTGGTTTTCCTTAGCTTTTAAGCCAGAGAGTGACACATACTAATCCTGAAGCAAGATGTCAATCTGTTATTCTTGAAGCCAGTAGTGGCCTCTCAGAAAAACCTTAAACTGGATCTAGGATCTGGACAGTGAAATTAACAGCCCTTCAGGTATTAGTTCCGCCTCCTCTTGCTGTCAGTGCAATCATCACCCCCCACCAAGGCGGAGGTGGAGCACCTGTATGTCTTCTATGAAAACTAGAGTATGCTTTTACTGTGCATTTAAACCTACAGTCCTATTGCAATTCCTATGCAATTTCCTGAATAAAACCCCAGCTACATTTTTTTTTGTCAGGTACAGTGACAGAAAGGCCCAGTCCTGAGTCACTCTACAAAACCCATGGCATTTTTTAGTTTTCGCAAAAACTCATTGAGTCAAAAAATTCCTACTCACATTTCATTTTGCACATAATGGCAGTTCCCCATGTTCAGAATTTAGGATATAATATTTATATGAAGAGATATTTTGTTTTCATAAACTTCAGTAAACACTAACTGCATAAATCCCTCCTAAGCAAATATAAAATAAACTTATCTTCCAGCTCATAGGAGAGAAGCTTTATATCCACTTCTTTTAGATAAGTAATTTTGGAACTGCACTGGGTAAACATTTCAAAAGCAATTAAAAAAAGTAATCCTTGATTTTCGATAAAGATCTTGAACATCCAGTGACCTATGAGCATATCAAAGTACTATTTTAATTGAAGAGTATTATACTGTGTATAACTACAAGCAACTTATCAAAAAAACAGGTAAAAGGTTATTAAACAGTAAGAGTGGGCATTTGCATAACACTTGTTTTAAAGACTTTATTTACACAACAATTTTCATCAGCTACTTTGTAAGCAACATAACTTTTTTTTTGCAAATAAAAAATAACTCTGAAAATACATAGATGGAAATTGAAAGCTCAATATAAAATCAACACCTGGATTTATATACCATTCCCATGGTAGCAGATCCTAATTTCTCAATATAACATGATTATAGCTAAGAAAACAATTACTGGTTTTATTTTACTGGGACTCCATAAAATCCAAACACAACATCTGAAAAGAAAACAAAGCAATATGAAACCTTTAGACAAGGATGAATACAAAATGTGTTGTATAGTACTTAATTGTATCACAAATGACAAGAGTAAGGGAGGAAATATAGGGAGAGAAAAAAGAACAAGGAAAAAAGTTTTTTGGTTTTTTTTGTTTTTTTTTTTTTTACTTGTATGCTCTGTATTTGAGATCATCCAGTGGGAAGAAAATTACTTTGTGAGATGATACATGAACTAACAGAGAAGCACTTCCATTCAGCAAAGCAAGACAACAAGATACAGAAACTTAAAATGCAACTGGTAAAGATATAATTAGTTGATTTTTCTTGAGTAAACAAAATAAAAATATCTCCAGCATTTTAGGGTACATATCTGATTTTAAAAGCATAAGGTACCTGGCTAAAATTAAATATCTACAGCTGACTGGTTTCATTTTGTTTATTGTTAACAAAAACATTTTTTCATTATTATTCCTTTGTTTGATATCTGTTTCCTGTCCTATAGTTGCTGTTTTCATTTTTGCCCTTGCTCCCTAAATTAGTATGACCCTTAATATGCATTAACCATTTCTAAAAAAAAAAAAAAAAAAAAAAAAAAAAAAAAAAAAAAAAAATCAACCTCAAAATTACCACTACCAAAAGCAGTAAGTAAACCCAAAGCCCCCTTGTTAGTAACTCTGTCTTGAATAAATGTTAGATGTATTTGAATGCATGTTTTTATCAAGTTTGGGTGTTTCTGAATGGAATATTGCCACACAGGACATGTTATGTGAAGGTTTTGACAGTGGTGGGACTGGAAGGATGGTCTCTGTGAAAAGAGGCCAGGGCCTGCCCCATGCTGAGTACAGGAGCTCCAGGGGGCTCTGATGGACTCACAGGGCACAAGTGAGCCTGTCAGCCAGGTATGCGATGCCTCTGGGAAGTATATTTGAGACAGAGGACTACACTGAGGTGGTGTGGGATGTAGGTGGAATATTAGGGTCAGGTGAGCAGGAGGTGCTTCCTAGAAAAGTTGATAAACACCCTGGAGAGCACAGAGGCTGTGTGGGACACATGCTAGAATGGGTACTTTCCTAAAGGGAGTGTGATGTGAGGAGGACCTACACTGGAGCAGCAGAAATGAGTATGAAGAAAACTGAATTGGAGAAAAGTGCAAGAAATGGAAGTGGTAGGAAGCAAAATGTCACCAATTTCTTATGCTTCACTGAACAGCCTGAGTGCAGCCCGCAATAGTAAAAAGGTAGTCAGAGACTAGGAAATGAGGAGGAGAGGTGTATTCATAATTGCTTAAATGTTTGGCTTAGTTTCTGAATATTTAAATTGGTATTTAAATTTTTATTTAACTAACAATAAATTCCCAAAGCTGCATCTGTTTGGCCTGTGACAATAACCACTGTGAGATTTCCCTTTTTTTTTTTTGACCCATGAGTTTTTTCCACTACTGGTATTTTTGTTTTCTTTCCTATCCTGTGGTAGGTAGGACTGAGCAACTGGTTTGGCTTCCAATCAGGACAAAACCAATGCATAAGAAAACCACAGAGGACTTACTTTTAGGTTTTTGAGGATTGTCCAATTGTGCAATAATTTCTGATCACTCTAAGTGAACACAAAAAATAAAAAGGACTCTGTCAGATGTGAGACTTTGGAAGGATGGAAACTTCAAATACTACATTATTATAGATGTTGGAAGATGGAAAATACTTTAAAAATCAGGTTTGTCACTACAAACATACTGTAGACAATTAAGCTTGTTCATTTGTGAGATAACTATAAAAATCATAAGGCAATCATATAAATCCTCAAAAAGTATTGCTGTTGGAAAAAAGTAGATACATTAGAAATGAAATTTCTTCTGGTGGACAAGTAAAAAAAAAAATAAGGAGTGAGCAGGAAATCAAGTAAAAGGGACAGAAAACCTGCATGGATGACCATGTTCTCAAAGAGCAAAAAGATATTTTATGGGATGTGGAAAAAGATATAGGCCATATGGGAGAACTATAGGAACATTTTCAGGAATGCAAGAGGAAGGCCAAGGCCCACTTAGAATTGAGTCTGGCAAGGAAAACAAGAAAGGCTTCTATAGGAATATCAGCAGCAAAAGGAAGATTGTGGAAAATGTGAGGCTGCTGCTGAACCAAATGGGTAATGGAAGACACAGAGAAGCTGGAAATATTGAATGTCTTCTATGCCTTAGAATTTATTGCTGAGACAAGCCCTCAGGAATCCTAGACCTTTTATTTAAAAGAGGAAGGCTGGAGAAATAAACACTTCCTCTTGGTCAGAGAGGGTTGGGTCAGAGATCAGCTGGGGAACTTAACACCCATAAATCCATGGGCCTTGATGGGCAATCCCCATAGGTGCTGAGGGAGCTGGCAGATGTCAGAGAAGAGTTGCTAAGTCACTCTTCATCATCCTTGAAAGATCATGGAGAACATGAGTGATGTCAAAAGCCAATGTTACTTCCATCTCAAAACACAAGGAGGACAACCTGGGAAACTACTGGCGAGTCATCCACAACTACTTCCCTGGTAATGCAGCAGATCATTCTGGAGGTCCAGAAAGTTCATCAGCAATAAAAGCAACTGTAGTATATAAAAAAGAGGAATTGAAAAATGAACCAATTTTCCCTTAACTGACAAAAGTAGTCACAGACCATCAATAGATCATCAATATTAAATGTAGGAATAGATAAAAAAATAAATTGATAATCCCAATTGTATCAAAGTTACTGTATTTCATACTTTTGCACTTAGTGTTCATGTGCCCAAAGGAAAAGTCATGCCTTAAATGTTTTTCAATGTTTATATTATAATATAAATTTAGATATCATATGATTATAGCATTAAGTTCTTGCAGTACTGGGTAGTACCTTAAGAAATTACAAAGCTGAAGGGGAAAAATTCTGTCAAAAAACTGCCCTTTTCTTCATAGATGAGACAGTAACATAATGTCAAAACATTTTGTGATCTTTTGTGTTATTTTAAGAAGTTTCCAGAGGACTAAAATTTTATGCAGAGGGCTTAATAAATACCTATATCTAAATCTTGTTTATGCATACAGGGGGAGGAAGCATAAACTCATCTGTTACCTCCTTTCCAGTCTCCACAAAGGAAAAGATAACATGGAAACAGTGATTTTTTTTTTTTTTTTAATTAAGCTAATAATCAGGAGATAATTTAAGCATACTGGGGATGATGATGCTCCTCTATAGATTTCTTTTTGAGCAGCTTTTAAAGAGACTTTTCATTCAGTCCAACTAGGAGAGTAACAAGGTATTAGAACCTAAAATGACAGATGATACCAACTTCAATGAAAGTACATGGTTATTCAGCAGGACTAGTGCAAGGCATAATGCAGGAAGAGTATTACATTGTCTTCCATTAGAAATAAAAGTATTAGGTAGTTATTTTCTGTAAGGTTTTAAGGGAAAAAGAAATCTTTAGGAGAGAACTGAGCAGAGAATAGTCTTTGTGTTTTATGTTCAAAAAACAAGACCAAAACCATGTTTTCTTCTATTGGTGAATGTTAGTTTGTTTTTTTGGTTTTTTTTTGTTTTTTTGGGGGGGTTTTTTTTTCTGATTATCAAAGGATTTTGCTGTTCATAAACAAATAAAAATTTGAACTGTTTTTCGTCAATAAATGGCAAACTTTAGAAATGTAATTTCCACTCAAATATTTTGTTTCTTTCTTTTGTTTGAGAAATTTCCCATAAGCGATAAGAAATGTAGATTATATTATTATCTTAAAGTAGAAGCTAAGTGATCAACTAGTTTAATCCCAAGAAAATAATTAAAATATTGTTTGATACATGGACAAGGCAGGCCATTCTCTCACACCTGCCCAGCCCAGCTTCTTCCCTCCGTTTCAAAGAAATAAATCAGATTATAAATGGCTAAAAAAAGCACATATATTTTTTGTTTAAGATACAGGAAAATATTTTTTTTTTATAACATAAAATTTTGGGTTTTTTTCCTCAGCATTTTGCTATACTCATGAAAAAAAAAGGAAGAAAGCACCTAAAAAGCAAATGATGAGAGTAGAAATAGCACAACACTGATAAAAGTCTTAGGCTCTCAGACGTGGGAAAAGATTTGAGAAAATGCTTCAAACACTTATACTGAAAGCCTCTAGTCCACTACTTCTGTTTCTGAAAACAGCAGAAGAGATGGTAATAATAATCTTCCAAGGTAACTAGACTTCATATTTTCTTAATGGATGGAATTATAACTCAAGCTGTAAAGCAGCATTAGGCTTGTATTTGATAAAATTGGTAAGACACAGAAAGACAAAAAAAAAACCAAAGATTTTATATTCCAGCATGCAATCATACACATGAAAGCAAATAAATCCAAACATTACCATTATCAGGTAAGGATTTTCATCAGAAATGTCCATAAATGACAAAAGGGTAGACTATCTTAGTAGTTTGTGCACTAAATGACCAAGAAGTTGTGGCTCCACCATAAATATTAAATATAAGATATTTCAAAATAATGAATGTGATCAAAGTTACCTAAATTTGTTAACAAAAAAAAAAAAAAAAAAAAAAAAAAAAAAAAAAAACAACTTGCTTCCAAACTTATAAAATCTTATCAAAATTGGGAATTTTGTCACATTTTATTATGCGAATTGCTAAATGTCTGGCTAGGTGCTAAACTGTCACAGTATATGTGTACTCATACCAAGATCCCTTCTAAATTGGCATAAGAATAATAAAGTCTTTGTAAACAAAAGAATGAAACCTACAACAGAGACAAATAGGTCCAAAATTGATTGTAGATTTCCTTCTGATTATCTAAAGAATTTTGATGATCTTCAGACAGGTTTCTGTCAAGATGTGAATGTGTAACTTCAATTAAACCTCACAATACGCAAAGGTTGGGAGTATAAACCTTGAAAAGAAAACAGCTGTCAATGAGAATTTAATTCCTTGTAACCCCTTAGAATCCCTAGTCAGCACTACTGTTTCCACTGAGAGTTCTGGCAAATCGATGGTAAATTAGGGAAACAAGGCTGCCTGGGAAAAAACCAAAACCAAAACAAATCTGAAATAGCTAAATGGTTGTCACTGAACTCTGAGTAAAGAGATCAAGAACATGGAATACCATATAATTTATAGAAAGATACATTGCTATAGTCTGTGTTACCTTGAATCTTCCTTTAATACACAGTGTCAAAATGAAGAACTAGCTCAGCTTTCAGCTTTGTTAAACACTCAGGAATAACTGCTGGCATATAGGTTGTAAAAAGATAACTTTTCCAGTATTTAAAAATGAATTAAAAGTGGACAAAGTATTGCTGTGTTCTTTAATTTCAATTTGCAGCACTGTGGCCGCCTTAAAATGGATCCATTTCTGATTACTTATCTATTTTTAATAATGTTTTAAAAAATAGCCATAACCCTATTTTTAAATGTAGAAAAACGATTTTAAAATCTAACTGTCAAACAACTGGCTTGTCAATATATTATTTCTCAAGTTAGAGGGGACAGGTGGTCCATCAATGAAAGCATATTAGAAATATGCATCCATGGACCAAAAGGGTATCAAAGAGAATGAGGAGGTAAAAAAAGATTTATAAAAAATATTTATTTATTTTTACCACTTTTT
>VWZN01016619.1:0-28588 GCA_013396955.1 Regulus satrapa
GTGGATTAATTTTCCTGATACAACTTTTCTCCTATCCTCATTATAATAAGTGTATCAAAAATGCTATGATGTGCATATTGATGAACATGTTCTTCACTTCTTGTTTTATTTTGCTTCCATGTATATGTAAGGGAAGAAATTATTTGTTTATGCTTGGTGTTGTTTAGATTAGATTTTTAAAATTCTCTTTGATCTTGTGTTCAAAACAGTCACAATCTATTCACTAAACCACCAGGAAATTTGCATTCACTAAAATATGGTTGCAGGTATTACATAAATTAAGGTATTGATTGTAAAACATCCAATTACTCATTGCTAGAAAGGCTTGTTCTCCTGTTAACCTACCCAAACACATAATTAAGGAGAAAGGATACAAATCTACGCTGAAGTTTCACTGCTCTGTGCTCAGAATCTATCAAGTCTCAGAACCTAACAAAGTCTGGGTTAGGTTGGTACTTGGAAATTCCCCACTCGACACAAATCCATCTGTCCCACAAAGCAGTGATGGTGACTCTGTTTGCAGCATGTGTCTTACTGAGTCAGTACTAACCACTAACTTTTCAAGAATCAGACCTACATGTATGTGGTGAATGGGCAAAGGATTTTAAAATTTGAAGAAGTGTCCAATTTCTTCCCTGACAGAAGGTAGAAATATTAAATAACTTTCCACGCAGGAAAAAAAAAAACAAACAACTAGTTGCCTTTGAAATAGAGGTATTATATCCAGCTGGAAAGTGTTTCTGTATTTTCACATCAGTGACTAAATGAGAGGCTGGAATGTGTAAAGTGTAGAGGTGCTTTCTGTCCTGCATTTTCTACGCAGACTGTCACTGTGTGGAAGTATTTCCAGAAACTAATGATGTGATTGACATTTTTAATATACTTCTTAAAGCAATCATTTCCATCTAATGGTCTACAGAATGTGACAGCATTTTTTTTTTCCACAGATAAGTGTTTTACTGCACAGCTGTTTGCTGATATCTTAGCTAACATATTCTAGCATCAGTTAATGCTGACTGATAGCAAAATACGAAAAAGCCCACATTGCCAACATCAGAACACACATCCATATTTACTTGTTTATCTTTATAATAATCATGAATATTGACCACTTTTAGCAGTCTTGGAAATCTGGGTCATTCAAACAAATGTAATTACCATTTCAATTTTGCCCTATAACACAACTCAATGACCAAGCCTAGCCCACATGAATACTTCTTTAATCTTTCCAGAATTTCCATGTGAAAACAAGAGGCTAGAAAAGAGATCAACAAAGGTGTGAGCTGCAGATGTCTCTTGAAAAGCCAGTTTGTATCACTTTACTGCAGAAGTCTCACACTAAATCAGTGCAAATCTCACCGAAGTCTGGGAACTGGAAAATTACTGAATGTTTCTCCCAGACTGTGTTAATTTCATGTGGGGACTCAACAACTGTGACAAGCATAAAGTTTTAGTGTATTTGGTTTCTGGAATACTCTTGAGATCTTCAGAAGAATGTGGACTCCACAAATGCTGCTGAAATACATGAGCACTTATATTCACATGTCACACTGAATTCCTCTTCCAAAATTCTATGTAAAACTCATTCTAACAATCACCATGAGAAATAAATTCATTCATAAATACTTACAGAAATATAATAGTAATTAAGATCCAGGTACAACCTAAAATTATCATGCATATCACAGAAAAAAATTGTGTAAAGACATCTCAGGTCCAGAGAGTAAAAGACCCATAACATGAAAAAAAAAAAAAAATCCTTAAGAAATTAAACCCAGATTCACAAAAAAAAAATTAGATCTGTAAAGACAGACTTACGTATGTAATCAGAAAATTTTAATTCTTAAATGCAGCTACTTCTCATGATTGGAAAGCATTTCTACTAGAAGCTTCCTTCACAAACACACTTCTCGAAAGGGTTCAGTCTTAAAAAAGTGGACATCTCAGCATGTCTTTCAAGTCTAAACTATCACCAAAAACAATAGTACATCAGGCTCTGCATTAGCAACCAGTGCTTTGACTCAACAACAGTTCAGCTATAAGAACATTAACCTAAGCAAGACAGGGAAGATCGGTATTTCATTACATTTCTGCCAGAGGAGATTCCAACTAACATGTCCCCAGGCTGCAGGCTGGGATGACAGGATTCTCCACCTCTTCTGTGGCAGTGGTACCACTCCTCACAAAATAATTAACAACTCATTGAATGAAAGAAAGAAGAGCATGAGCAAGCATAGCTTCTAAACTTGAAAGTCATGCTCAAGCTGTTGAACAACTTATGCTCTGTATTAACCACGCTGAGAAAAAATACAAAAGCCTTTTGCACAAGAGTTGGCATCTAGGCGTCTCTTCTGGGAGGAATCACCACACCAAAAAGGGAAGTCTGCTCCAAGAACTCTGTCATTCATTAATATAGAGTGTGTTGGTTCTAGGCTTTTTGCTTCTCATACTTACTGCTTTTTGCTTCTCATAAAGACTATCAGCCAACAGCACAGCAAACAGTTAAGAACAAAATTTTCATGAAATAGCATTCAAACAGAACTTTGCATCCTGTACCTAGTGTCCATTAAAAATTATATTTTTCAGTAAGTCAAGGGGACTTAATGAAAAGAAAAAAAACAGTAAAAACCGTTGAACATCCAAATTCTATATTTAATGCCTGCTTGGTCATATCTACTTTTAAGAAAAAAAAAAAAAAAGTGTTGCCTTATTCTCTATTCAACAATGCAGAAAGTATTAGAAATGCTACAATCAATTTTAGATTGGTATTAGAATAACTATTTTTTTCAATGGAAAATTTTGACTTCACTACTTGTGCTTGTAGAACTTTGCTAGCATAAAGAAATACATGCAAAGATTAAGTACAAGGATGTTAAAATGAGTTTCAGAATTCCAGTTATTCTAGAATGCAAATATTCTCTCTGAGGATTTCTGTTACTGTTGCAAACATATGCATGACACATGTAGTGGGTTTTGGTTTGGAGGGGATTCATTTTCTTCATAATAACTCCTGTTATGCATTGTTTAGATTTGTGAACAAAACAGTGTTTGTGATAAGACAACTAGTTATCACCAAGTAGTGCTTACAAAGCTTCAAAATGTTTTCTGCTTCTCACCCCATCCCCCCAGTGCATAGTCTGGGGGTGCACAAGGAGTTAGGAGGAGGCACAGCCAGAACAGCTGACACCAACCAACCAATCCAAGGAATATCCCAGACCACACTACTCAGCAATAAAAGCTGGTGGAAGCAAGTGGGGTCTCAGCTGCCTCCCAGGGATAACCCACAACAATATATAATATAAATATTTATATGTACACACTACATCGCATAACCTAGATATTTCTAATTTCATGGTCTACTGGCATTGTAAAAATGAAGCAGCTTTGCAGAGTCAGTAAATGTGGATTAAATATGATTTGAAGACACCATATTAGATTGCAGAAGGTAGAGTGCATTGCATCACAGTTGACTTTTTAAAATATGCAGTCAAAAAGCTGTATGCCGGACCTTTAATCCTAATATTTTATTCAGCGATAATTTGTAAGAGGTCCTGATTGTGATGACAATGTTAAAGAATTAAACAGGCATGGCAATTTACAGGCTCTTCAGTTTATGCATTCACAATGTATTTCTCAAAAGCTTTTCATACTCTGATTTAATCAGTAATTCCAAAATTACAGGTACCTTACTAAAGTGCTCAATCCCACAGCTGATGGATAAGAATGAAAGAGACTTCACATTACAGGATCAGAAGTTCCCATAAAAAAGGAACTGAACACCAAAATTACTTGCTCAGCATTTATAACTTCATTTCTGTCAATAAAACCAACAGTAATTCAGAAATAAAAGTTTTAGTTACATTTTTAAAATTATATTATATTCCTATTTCTTTTGGAAACAAAAGCTTAGAGTTATTTTCGACTTAAAAATTTCCAATTGTTACTTGATAAAAAGTCAACAGAATTTACTGTTTGTGCACAATAAGCTCAACTTTAAGAGGGAGAGAAATTAAGACTATTTTTCTCCCAGAGAGATCCAGTATCTTTCTGAAAATTGTAAAAGAATTATGTCATGGGTTGCAATGCAGGATGTGACCAAGGGTGTGTATTCTATCACCTTCTGCTGAACCTAGGTGAAGACAGTGTTCTTTATCTTCTCCAAGACACATCTTTTTCTTCTGTTAATGGGCCATTTTAGCTTAGGTTGTAATGCAGGATATGACAGCCAATGTGTATCTTGTCACCATCCATTGAGCACGGGAGGGGCAGCATTCTTATCTCTTCCATCACCCACCCTTTTCCAGGAAGATATAATTCTGTTTAATGGGCCATTGAGTGACGGATAAAATTACATCATCCCGTTGTGAAACACTCCACCAAGGAGGAAAAACCAGGCATTTCCAACTGAATAAAAACTGGGAATCAGGATAGCAATAGTACCTCTTTTTTCTGCTGAATCTCCAGAGGAAGAGCAGACCTTTCTACACCACCACTGCACCTTCTGAGGAGGACTGCACCTTTCTACAGGATCTCTGCTTCAATAGAATCACATCTGTCACTCCAAGAGGACTGAAGACACCATTTAATTGGATTGCTACCAACACCTTGACTGACAGGGTGTCAGGTCGTATGCTAACTCTGTTGATATTTGTTGTGTACTACTGTATTTTATTTTAATATTCCTATTTAAGTTGTAGATGTTAATTTTTTTTTTTCCTTGCTAGTAAAGAACTGTTATTCCTACCCTCATATCTTTGCCTGGGAGCCTCTTCATTTCAAAATTATAATTAGAGGAGGATGTGGCGTTTAATTTTCCATTCCAAGGGAGGCTCCTGCCATCCTTACCAGACACCTTAGTCTTTTAAAACCAAGACACATTATTAGGTCTGAGAAAGTGCCTAAAAATTGATTTTATTAAGCTTTTAAATACTAGTGAGCTGAAAAATTTTGCCATGAAGAAATATTTGTATAAACGTATTTCATGGCTTAGAATGTTCTTTGATGGCTCATATTTCAAAATATTACTTCTAGTTAATTTACAGCCTTTAAGAACCACAATAACTGTTTACATAGAAGAATACTAAATGGCTAGAATTCCTTTACTTTCAAAAATAGTTTCTGTAAAATTATTCTAAGCATAAGAAAACAATAACAGCATATAATTTTTAATCTACATTAAATAATTTTTTAAAAATAGGGAACAAAAGCAGTGTTTAAGCTTTGCTTCCTAACCTCACCCTAAAGGACTATATTTAAGAGTTATCAAGGCATCACAAGTAAAATTGCCATGCAAGGATACTGACTTGACATACAGAAAACCAGAATTTTTTTATGCATATACAAATATTTTACTTGTGACATAAATGTCTCTCATATTCACAGTATAAAGACTCTTCCAGCAGTGTCTCCTGGTGCTTGTTGCTCAAGATGAAGTGTGCTGATTTCAGATAGAACCCAGCCCACAGAAGTAGCAGACAAATTAGAAAAGAGTAAGCCTCTGTGAGATACACATTTTAAAAATTGAAAGTCCGGGAAACAGAGACTCTCTTTATGAATTTCCTAGGCCTGCCTATTCCAACCCATATTGAAATGAACTCTTTTCGTCCTACGCTTGTGCTCCACCGCTTAGAACTTTATATCAAGGAACCTTTTCCTGAGTGACTTTGCTTCCTTTCTCCTGTGCATGTTTTGTGATATCAGTTTTTGCTGGTTCAGAGACTTTTTGGATTTTATCACAGTGTGTCCTCTTCAGCCTTTCATTGGCTCTGTGTATGTCACACTGACCTTTCTGTGTCTCATGGCTTCTTGCCTTGATTCTATAGTCATTGACACAGAGGAATGCTTGCCATTCCTTACACCTCCCCCCCTCGTTCTGTTTCCCTTTTTATTTCTTGATTAATTAGTTTCAGTCCCAATTCTTAATTTTAAATCTCTTGTTTCAGCTACTGCACAATATCTACACCAACTAGTCAGTTATCTACTACTCAGAAAACAAATCCCTCTGTACCTTAGATGAAAAAAAAAACAGTCTTGAAAAAAATGTTTAGCTGCTTTGGGATGTTTTTATAATTTTTAATTAAAGCAGCCATTTACTCAGCAAACTGAAAAGATGTATATCCAAACAGACTGAGTAAATTTTACACAGGCTTACTCAAGCACACCTTGTACTAGAATATTTCCAGCCAAAGCAATATTTACCTCTTCTCTTTTTCTTTGGACCCATTCCTTGTGTTTCTCTTCAGCTATCCTTTTTCTTCTTTCATATTCTTGGTTTTGCTTCATTTTTTCAAGCTGTTTATTCATTACCTATTCACAGAAAAAGTATATATTTCAAATCTGTGGTGACCACTTACAGCAATACTGGCAATACTGCTGCAGCTAAAACAGTGTAAGCATTAGATTTTGGTATATTTCCTTCATTAAGATTTTGGAGAACAAGAATACTATAAAATACAATCAAAAATGTATAATTTTCAGGATATTAACTGAAAATATTTATTTTAAGTAGGCTTTGGAAACAATTAAATGTATTAAATCACTCAGATTATTGAAATACCTTTTTAGTCAGCAGTAGTCTTAAACTGCAGTAGTACTTTCCTACAATACCTAAAATTTACTCTGTAGTGCTCTGCAGTCTGAAAAGTTTCAAAAGCTAAGTGAAATATTATTCACCTGTGATTTTTAGTACCAGAATTACTAGAATATTATGGCTTAACCTAAGGCTTACAAAAGCCAAAATTATTGCAGATTCTAGCAAATTTTGAAACAGGAGTTATATTTTGAAGAGGAGAGAAGAAATTTCAAAGTATATCTATATGACATATAGTGTATATGCAATCATTTGTATCTCCAGTGTAGTTAATAAAGAAAAAAAACATAACTAAGGAGACAAATTGAGATGTCTAGCTACTCAACAGCAGCATTAACAAAGTGCTAATTTTCAATGAAAATTCATACCTTCAAACACAGATGGAACTATTTCCAAGAAATTGATTGTAAGGTCTCTACACTGCAGTCACTTTCAGAGAGAACCCCCTTTGCTTATTACATTGAATTTCAGTTTAGTAGGACATCAACAGAAGCTTACAGAAAGCTCAAACACCCACAATACAGACAGTTTGAAAATACAATTGAGGCAAAGTTACAGCAAATAACATCTCTTTTGAGTTCCAGAACACCTGTATTGAAGAGATCCCGGTTTCTGTAAAAGCTGATGGCGCTGTAAGCACCTCAGAAGATCCAACCTAATTCCACTCCAGATGTTTATCCACATTTTTGACATTCAGGGTAGACTCAGTAATAATATCAGCAAAAGATCTGGGACTTCACAGTTGTTTCTCAGGACACCAGTTTAGAATACTTTTAATATGAAAACATAGCAATTTAAAAAATATAAATATGACATATTTCAATCTCTTCTGGCATCTTACAAAAATGTTGGTTATATTTTTTCCCCCAAATATAGGCTTTTCACTGTCTTGCTACAGTTTAACACCTAATGTTTTCAAAAATCTTACAAATGAAAAATATTTACCTATATGACTATTTTCTTTAATAATGCTTGTTCTATAACTGTTCTTAACACTTAGTTGAGAGACATCTGCCAGCTTACATTTACATTACTAATCCAGAATATAAATTCTGAAGTCATTAAATGTTTGGTAGATATGGATTAGCAGATCAAGGCATATTCCTCAAGCTTAACCAACTATTTTGGTGTACTGCTGACCTGTAAAATTCTGTTAATGAATCTTCCAGTGGAACCTTCAGGTGCTACCTTCCTGAAATCTTTACTCATGAATAACATGAGGTAGCCCATATGAAACAGTTGTATGCTATATTCACTTTACAGATAATCACAGAAAGGCTAGGAAAATGTTCAAGGTCAAATAGTTAATCAGTAACTAAAGTGAGAAATTATTTAATTTTGATGTGATAGTTCTAATTACTACCCAACACTTCCCAATTGATTTCCAACAACAGTATAATTTAATCAACTGCAACTACAAACAGGAATCTCGAAAAGATAGAGTGCTCTCACTTAATTGTGTCCCAGCCCTGATTCTCAAAAACTGTTCATCTGCAAGGGGGTAAAAGATAGAATGAAAGAAAAAAAATGCTGTAACAGGGATCACTATCCTGGGAAAGGACCAAACAGTTGTAAGATTATGTGCTAAGTGGGTAACAACACTGTGCCTCAAAACTAATCAAGTAGCTTGGCATACTTACAATCAGCACATACCCCATTTTCTTCTACAACGTACATGCAGGCGTACATACCCATGATGAACATCAAGGTAGTAATTATATAAATGTTTTAATCTTCTAACATCTAACCATTACCTGACAGTTGTCTAAACAAAACATTATACAGCACCAGTTCACTGAAGTGCAACATTTGGCAAAAGAAAATGCACATAGCATGAATCACACCAGCACTGACTAACGCAAATGCCATGGAGGCCTAAGACATTTAAAAGAAAAAAAAAAGAAACAATTACTCGTGTTTCTACAACCAAGGAAAAGAAAATGCCGTTCCTGCTATTATCTATTAGACTTAGAGTCAAAATAATTGGATGTAATCACCTCTGCAGCTTTAGCTTGTAGGCGGGCACGCTGCTCCCTCTCTTTGCCAATGAACCATTCTTCCCATGGTGAAAGGTTATCTTTCAAAGGTGACACTTTTCTCCCCCCTGCTACATCAGAGTGTTCAACCCCCCTGAATTAAAAACAAGAAATGTAAGAAAATATTATCAATAATGTATTTGATTGATAAGTTAAACAGTGTTACTGTCTTGAAAAAGTACTTTTCTTTTATGGCATGTGACAATGAGACATAATTTTTCTACTAATAATTTCCCTAATGCATAAATAGCATTTATAAAGCACCTCTGACCATCCCTCTTACATCCTACATTTTACTTACTAAAATCTAGCTTGTTAGTGGTTCTAAACTCTGGAAGAAATTAAAACATTATCTTTTAGGAACTAAACAAAAAGAATGCCCATAACATCAAAGTGTCTCTTTCTTACATATGAAAGCCAAGGAAAAACAGAGATCTAACACTGACATCCTCTCCTTGGTCACAAGAAGCTCCATGTATCAAGTGGTCTTTAGCAAAAGCAAAGCAAAAGCGAGAATGTTATTTTCTTTGTTAAAGTCTTGTACAAGTGGAGTATAAGTCCATGGTATTAAGCAACCTCAGCATTAAGAATCCATTCATTATGAATCCATTCAGTCCAGTAAGTTTGCCATCTAAAACACTGTCACAGGATATACACTTTAAAAACACAGCTATCATACAGTACTTGATGGTGTTATACAAGGTTCTATTAGACATTTAATAGGATATCTTATGTAAGTCACTCAGAACTTCTTTACTTATTAATAATGCAGCAACCCTAGTCCCAGGTCAGAAATATTTTTTGTAATATTCTATACATGTACTAATTCATAAGTAACACAGTATATTAGGGTCCAAGTCAGCAAAATTTGAAAACATCTTGAAAACAAGAGATTTCTTTAAAATATTTCTTCTATCTGCCACAGAATTTTTTTTTTTTCATGAGAACAAAGCAAATAAACTAGACTTCATTTTACTACTCCATATAGATGTACAGGCTCTGGAAATATCTACCTACGTACCTCACTACAGTGAGGAATTCTGTTGGCTGAATCTAAGCTACAGAAGAAGCATCCAACAAGCATATTATACTAATGCTCCAGAAATCAATTTTTTAAATGTATGATCTGGATTTCATCAATATAAAAATACAACATATTCACAGGACACAGCAGTATTTTAATACTCACTTGCACAACATTTTCTGTCCCAGTCATCTTTAGAATATATTTCTGTGGTAGAAAGAATCTGAGGACAACATCAGTGCTACTGAGTTTTGTCCTACTCTTCCCTGTTATTTTACCCAAGTGTTTGCACTAACAGGACTGTTTGCTGGTCAAGTCAGGGTAACTGATTTACACTGAAATGTACCTGGAACAGGTTTACTTCCCCAGACAAACCCACCTTTACAGTGTGAAATGCAGAATAACAGAACTGACAGGGAAACCCTGATACAGATAATATAAGTACAGAAGCAGCACAGACCAAACACTCATGAGCCCAGCACAGGTCAACATATTCTGCTGCACTTGAGCTTTTATGCTACAGCATTAATAAAGACTAAAAATTTAACAGAGATAGCTTTTAAACATATAATAAGATGTGCCACTTAAGAATGGCTAATAACACATTTTGTAAGAAAATAAGTCTCTGAAAGTTTATTAAAGGATAAAAGTATTATACATTCACATTCAGGAAAAAAGCCCCATAACTTTGTATAGACTTGACATTTTTCACAGGATGCTTCCTCAATACATTATTCTGCTTTGCATGAGTTGCATTATGGCACCTGGTGGAATACAACTGACAAATTAAATCAACCTTAGAAAAACTACTAGGAGAATGAATAAATTAAGAAAGATAAGACGAAATAATACTTATTAGGTCTTTTCTTCTATCAGTACTCATGAAATTCAAGATGTCAACTTCTCAAAAATTAATAGATTAAAAACTTAATGTAGACAAGTAAGAAGTAACAGAAAATGAAGCTTAAACAGAGAAAAACACAAGCTCAGTATTAAGACCTGTTAGGAGAAACAATTCTCCAGTACTGTGTCTAAAGCTCTCCAATTGCACCAGAACCCAGTCTTTCTTGGTGTGCATCACAGCCACCAGTCACACTCTCCCTGGCACACCAACAAAGCATTTTAAACCACAAAGACTTTCCATTTCACAGGACCATTTTCTGAAATTCTACCAGTTATTAACTTCTTCCAAATAATAAATAACAGACTTCTTAAAATACTGCATTCTCAAGTGCACATTAATTTCTAAATAGGTATCTTAAATCAAACTAGCTACATTTGGCATTAATATTAAGTCTGATTAATAGAAAACAGTGATTATCATTTGCTGTATACTCACTAAGGTCACACTATTAAACAACACTAGATCCACCAGAAAAGTATGAAAATGCCTAACACCATTAACAAGGCCTTGTTTTTACCCTTTCTCTTTTGCAAATATTGCATTTCCCACTTGGAGTATCTGCCTCCAGCTAATTTTTGTGTAGTTTTAAGAGGATAACAATAACAAAAAGATTCAGTGTGCATGTGTACATGGGGGGGAGGGGGCTACATTAGAAGTGGTTATTATTATACTTCTGAGATCTTGGCAGCTATACACAGAAGCTGCTATATGAGCACTTGTGGGCACTTAGTACAACACAGCAGCAATGTTACTCAGAAGCAGTGTCTACATCAGCAAAACATGTATTTTGCTCAGTTTAATAAGACTGCTAACTCAGGCCCTAAAAGAGGTTGTCTTCACCTGCAGCTTACTACTGCCAGAGAATACTGCAGCAACAGGCCCAAGAGTTTGGAGCTGTTTCAAATAGCCTCTGAAGCTGAAGACATGCTGCAGCTTGAACAAACTGCAACAGAACTTCAAGGTGCATGAAGGAAATTGCTTATTGGGAAGTAGTATAAGGAGAGGTAACAGAAAAACTGAAAGAGAAGGGATGATAAACTGATCTCTTCACTCTGAAGCTTCAGACTACACTTGAACACTCTTTCCACGGACTTTTAGCACCTTTTTCAAGAAATGCTTTTAAGTAAAATTCAGTGTGGTCCATATTCCTTCACTGCTCTCCATGGAAATTTGAGAACCATGATGGAAACCTGCACCCTGAAGCTCTGCTATCCTTCCCTTACTCCACGAGCACTTTTAGCTCAGTGCAGCCTTGCTAATTACATTCATCACCAGTTAATTCACAAGCCTGTGAAGCTTCTATCATGATTACAGAACAGGACAGACTCTCCCTGCTCTTCCCTCCCTCTCCTTCCTCTCCCCTCCCTTTAACTTTTAAAGAGACAAGTAAGAATTACTTATTCTATCAAGCTGGTGACATCCCAAGCAAAAATGTGAAAAACGAGGTTCACTTCTCTGTTATAGTTTTAAGGTTTATTAATAAAATAAATAATGAGTGTAATAAGGCAAAAAAACCAGCCAGCTGGGTGTCTCTTAGCATGCCGCCAAAAGAGCACACCCAGCATAGGATACGTTTGGTTAAATGCATTGCCTTGTTGCATATTCATACACCTTCATGCATCATTCAAAAACAACCCCCCTTCCCAATAGCACCGGTTTGTCTACTTTTTTTGGTCATAAATTTTTCCCTCCAGACTTTCTATCTTTCTCTCCTGATAAGCCTTATCTCAAGAATGTGAGAGATTTACTATCTGTTTAAAAACCAGAATCCTGTGAGAAAGATATTTACAACACTTCTAATTTCTTTGTTAATATGAGAACTAAATAATCATAATAATCTAGCACTACACATACTATCTTTCATTTTAATATTTGCGAAAAGCCAACTATTTAACAGCCATTTATAACAAAAAATAATGCATATTATGTTTGAATATAATTTAAATGGAGTAAGATTAAGCCACGGGAGCAGGAGCTGTGCAATGCATGCATACAAAACTGACTCTGGACCCAGCTATATTCACTACACAAAACAACCCTTTAGTCGACAAGCACTTTTAAATTAAGACAGAAAAGACTGTGGCTTTTATCAGGCTCAGGTCGACTGTTTAAAGACAATTTATGAGCCCATAAAAACACTCAGGTCCACTGAGAGACACTAAAAAAGACACAAAAACCCACAAAAAAACTCAAAAAGCAAAACAAAACAAACAAAAAAGTGCTTAAAACGCTTATCTACGCAAGCCAGATTTATGTAAAATAATCTTCTGTTCCCAAGGTCTCCAGCGGACGGAAGCGAGTGCCGGGGCCCGGCTGGCCAACAAAGGGCAGCCCTGAGCCCTGCTCGAACCTGTTCCCTGCCGCAGGGGTTACCTATCGCCGGGCGGGCGCCGGGAAGCCACCACCCACTCCTCCTCCTCACAGCCCGGGGAGCTGGAGCAGGACGCGAGGGAGAGCCGCGAGCTTTTGGAGGGGCTGAGGGGGTGCTCGCCCTCAGTGGGCAGCGGGCTGAGAAAGTTGGTGCCGTTGGTTCCGCTGGTCTCACGGCGCCGGGCGCCACCGCTCATGGCGGGAGCCACCGGCGAGAGGCCGCGGCCGCAATCCGCAGCGGCAGCTCGCCCCGCGGTCCCAGCGACCGTGGCAACCACGGTTCCCGTACACGCCCAACCTGGCGTCCTGCGCGCCGGGCCCCGCCCTGCCGAACTTCCGCCCCACCCCGACGCATCAGGGGCGCGTCGGGCCTCCTACGTGTGGTGCGGCGAGGGCCGAGGCAGTTCCTGGCAAGAGACGCCAGGAAGGGACGGGGTTAGACTCGGCGGTTCCCGATATGCCGTTGCCAGTAAGTCGAGTCCTCTCAGCACATGAGATCTGACGGGGACACCCCCGACCCATGAGAAGCAGCAGGCCCGGGACTGCCTGCCTGGCCCATGGCATCTCCAGAGCGATCGTTGACACGTGTATACTAACCTGTAGGAAATCTTCACAGTTGTTCTTTCTCCCTTAATGTGTTTTGCACACGTACCAGTCCAATAAACAGGAACCAGTAAACTCATCTGCAGGTGAGAATCCCAACACATCAGAAGAAGGCATAATAACATTTTTGAACAGACAAGTCAAAATTTGTAATTGATACTTGCATTAAATTCCAAAATCCCATTTCAGTCCTCACAATTACTATCTTGGTCCTGATTCAAAGTTCTTAAGATTTGGTTTTCATACACCTCTGTTAGGAAAACTGTGTCCTTTGCCTTCTCTATCAGTTAATTCTCCACTGAGTCTACAACTATCTGTAAAAAATAGGTCAGATTATCTATCTATCTATCTATCTATCTATCTATCTATCTATCTATCATCTATCTCTACAATATATATATTATAGTCTATTCCTATATCTCTATATATTCCTACAAGTCTTTGTTTGCCACTACATTGTTTGTTAGCATTCTGTTTGGGTTCCAAATCCCAGGAACACAGCCCTGCCTTATTGCTTATGCTGGGCCATCCTGTTTCCCCCCCCCCACCCCCTTTCTTTTTGCCTTAAACATAATCAGCAACAAACATTTGTATTACCAAAGCTTTTCATTACCTTCAACTTTCATCAACCAAGGAGGTCACTGCTGATCGGGAGTTGGTAGATTTCTATAAAACTGAGTAATTTTGCTATGGCTGACTAAACAGAAGCATTACTGATAATAACATGAGATACAGAAGACAGAAAGCTATTATAAATTTGGCTGCTGTATTAATTGTTCTTGTTAAGATTTTTCAGGTGAGTTTAACAAGAAATGTATTTTTAATTGGATAAGCAAGTTGAAAAATAAACAGTATTAAAAATGCTTTGTCTTAATCAGGAAAGTCAGTTGTGACATCTGAGGCAATTGACTTACCATAAAAATTTATTTTCAGTAGCTGAATGATACAAAAGGGCTGTCAAATCTATTTGGTGGTGCTGAGGTGCATAACATGCACCTACACACCACCAAAAATGAGCGTCGTGAGGCAGGAGACACCTCAATGCCGTCATTAACCATCCTGAAAGATGCCTAAAATGATCATATTTGAAAATTTTAAGATGGGATGTTTGGTGCTTGGGCTGTAGATTGACAGGCACCCAAGTCTGTAATTTCTCTGACAAACAGGCTGCAATCTCTCCTATCTCTCAGGAGCATGTACTTCTCCCTCCCTCTTGCTCATTGCACCATTCACTGACCCACAAAACCGTACTGAAGTGGTAGAAAAATATTGAGGCAAACAACTTGTGGTCTGAGCAAGCTAAAGCTCAGGGATATAGCAGACAACTGCTGAGGCCAAAACCAGGCAAACAACAGGAATACAAAGCCACAAACTAAGAGAGAGAGGCAGAGGTGAGGTTTTAGAGGAACTTTTGTATACCTGCTGCATTCAGCTGAGAAATAAAAGGCGCATTGAAGTTGTTCAGTCCATCGCTACTCAAGCCCTCTGAGCAAAGCTCCATGGCAAGCAGGAAAACTTCAAGTATTTTAACAGGCCAAGGTATTTTCAAAACATCTCAGGAAGGCTTGAAAACCTTCCCTAACCTTAAAGCCCATCTCATAGTGAAAACTGGCAACAATCATAAACAAATAGAAAAAATGAAAAGCCCCACCTTGTCTCGGTAAATTGTGGGATTCTGGAATGCACTGCACTGTGCATCTCTCACTTCTAATGGAGGCCTACATCACCTGGAATGGCCATAAACTATGAAATGGATATCTCAAGGCAAGGTAGCAGCAATTTTACCAAACACAAACATTAGAGCTTGTCTATTTCCTTCCTATCCTATTATACAGAATGAGAGAATTTCTCAGGATGCAGGAACAGATATTGGGAAAAAGGCTTCTATTACCAACCTTAGCATTGGGATAAGCAATAGTTTATGCATCAAGACTGTCCATAGAGAGGGTAGTAAATGCCCGTTCATTCTTTGGGAAATTAAAACATTGTTGCTGGAATAGCAGAAGCATCCCAACTTTGAAGAGATGTGAAAACAAATAACATTGTTACTATCCCTCTTACCATTCTGCCCAACTTGTCAAGCAAGCTCCACAGCCATTGTATTAACACAGGAAAGGTATGAGCCCAAATAATGTAATTTTATAAAAAAACATTGAAACAACAACCCTGTGGGTTCAGGCACACAGCTTCTATGGCCATAGAGGGATTGACAAGATGAATGGCATGTCACAAAGATGGCAAAACCTTAATTCTGTGAACTGAATGCCAGAAGCACGTTCCCTGGCAAGAATTACATGCCAACACTGCTAAAATCCATAGGCAAAATCAAACTGCCACAATGAAACACAAAAGTTGCCGCAAACAACTGAATGTAATGAATAAATAAAAACATACAGCCCTATGGTTGATAACAGTGTGAAAAACACGATAATTTTTCATTAAAGAAACTACAAAAACTACATTCAGTCTTTCAATGCTAGATCTCTGTCATAAACTAGAGAATAAGCGATTAGAGCTATCTAGCAATGGAGAACAAACTTCAGAGTGAAAATAGCATGATGTGTTCATAGACCTATACTTTCTGTCTGTATGGTCATGCCAATCAGTGTGTCTGAACAACCAAATGCCCATAACAAATTTCTCAGAAGTATTCCCTAACAGCCACCCACAGTATTTAAAAAAAACATTTTACACATAAAATATCAAGAAAGCAATTCCTTAGGTAACAGACATTGAAAATATTTATATTCTAGACATAAATCAACTATTCTGGATCACTAAGCACCTTGATTTGCCAACTCTTGTTTATGAAATCATTCCATTTTAGAAATTCAACTGTAATCTGATGATCTCAGTGTCTGAAAACACTAGAGCCAGCAGAATGCAACTTCTCAATTCAAGTTGATGAATACTGGTCAGACTTAATGAAAAGAATGAGATCACATTGCTTGCAGATGTGATGTCTAATTCCCCACTAGACATTAAGGAACACAGAAGCATACAAATATTGCATGGCAAAAATATTACTAAATTTAGGGAGAAACAAAGGCTTAAATCAAGATTTAAACTTGAAGAAAAGACTATTTTACTTACAACCTTGAAAAGCGTAGAAAATTTGAACCAAATATGGTTGAATTCAAGTTTTCTTAAGTCTTCTTAAGTCTTCAGATTTTCCGGCATAAGGAAAAATGGTGTGGCAGGCACGGGGGCAAGGGAGAAAGCTACTTGGCAAACACTCCATGTCAGACCTCAAGGAACACTGCCTTACTTGTCTACTGGCTGTTTTTGTGCCTGAATGTGTAGTTCTCTTTGATTAGAGGCTGTGAAACCTGACAGGTCCTGGATTGCTTCACTTTATAGTATGATGTTTTCTCATCCTTGCAGTATACTGTACACAGTGCTAGTCCCAGCCCAGATTCTACTGACTGCAGATGTGGAACCATCTGCTTTAAAGGGATAGGGCCTTGAGATGAGAATTTCTGTCATGTGCAATAAGTCTATGCAACACATTTAGTAAAATCGCATCTTTGTGAATCACTAGCAGGATTCCCACTCAACCCAGCTGTTTTATGTTAGTTGGAGATCACAGCCCTCATGCTTTTGAACAGCCTTCACTTCTTTATCTAGTTTATAGTTCTGCATAAAGTCTTGAAAGTAATGAAAGCATTACTTTAATTTTAAAGATCTACTTGCTCATTTTTGGGCTGGAATTTTCAGAACATAGATTATGCTTTTATTACTGGAAACCAGTGAGACACTTCATATTTTGTTACCCTCAAATCAAAATTAGTTCCCTATAGTAAACACCACAGTGACCACTAACTAGTATTTCTTATGTGAAACCTAAACAATGTTACTTTATATTGGAGTAGTGCCATAAGTGCAACATATTAAATATGTCCATTCACCTTCCAAGTTCTTACAGTATACAACAGTAAACAGCAATCTGTGTGTGATATATTATCCCATTTCAAATTTCATTTATTTATTGAATCATCTTCAACTGAAATCTAGTGTTGAATCAGACTCTACAGTACAATATGTGAAAGGTAATACTGAAAAAATCTCCTGCTAAAAAAATAAACTTGTGCTAAGAGTAAAAGATCAAAAGCATTTATGTAATTAAAAATTATAGGGTGTACATAGAAAAAAACCCTGTGCATTGTGCCTTTAATTAATTGAAATTGAAAGCTTAAAAATAGTAATCAGAGTGAAAAGAACTACTGAAGTATCTTTGTGCAAGTTTGAAATTTCTGAGTAAATTCATAAATAACCAGGAAATTCTACTGGAAATAAATTTTAAAAGGCAAAAAGTATCTAGATCAGAAAGTTGCAAAGCAAATGCATTATAAGAGAAAGAAAAAAGCTCAATTTCAAATGAAGAGCTCTCACCAGCATATTGCCACAGAGCAGGCTAAAAGCCATCTGTAAGAAATTACTCTTAATGGAGGAAAGATAGGGAATACTTTGGCAATTTTATTTGTGACCATCTTCCTCCCAACAGGGGAAGATAAGGAAGAAAATCAGCAAAACAACAAAATTCTCTCCTTGCCCTGTGTTCTTCATTTAAAGTCAACATCAAAGCCTTTTTGACTACTAAACCCATCACCGGAGCTCAGTATGACAGTTGTGGAGAGGTCTAGAGGCAAGATATGTGACACTGCAACTGTAAGAACACTTCCAGCTAGCTTTAGACTCTAGAAAATTGGAGGATTTGTTTTCTGTGGGCACCCCAGAAGGGTGTAACTTGTGGTTTCACTTGTTTCATTCTCAAAACTGAAATTAGGATGTTTTACCTAACTGAAGAGACTGCTGAGGTGACAGCTCAAAAAGCCACTGGTACATAGGTAAGAAAAATCCCCCACAATGCTAGTATAAAACAACTTTAAGACAAGCTGTCCCCATGTATTTGGCATGGCTTTTGGAGTGGCAGCAAATTCTTAGTGGATGAAAACATGTGAACATTTCACTGTGCCCTGGTCCAAGATCAGGTTGACCAGCAAAGACACAACAAAAGTTGGCATTAAGTACCTGGAGGCTGGATTTGTCTGGATTCTTCTTATGCAATTGTCCATGGCTGCCACGCATTTGGTCATGTTGAGAGAGGCAAGTTTTGCAGCACTGCTTCTTAATAGGCTGGTTTCAGTAGCTGCTGCCCATATTCTTTCCCCTCTACCAGCAGGAGAAGAACCAGCATGTGGCTGGAAGACACTGGACTGACTGCATTAATTGCTAGTATAACTGAACCCCAAAAACATACTGAGATACAGTGAAATATTAGAGCTTCAAATGGATCACATCTGGCCTTTTTAAACAGCACAACAGTGAAGACTCACTTGTAAAACAGAAGAAATAAATATGTACGCAAGATCATTGAAAATACAGCAGGCTTTCTGGAAGCTTCATGTTTGGATTTCCTTCCCTACTGATTATAAATGGCAGCATTTACAACATTTACAGTAGTTTTTGAGAAGCATTCTTATTATCTTTGACAGATTGGCCGACAGAGGGAATGCAGGACAAGCTGTGATTCTTATACAATGATGGCTTAAAAAAAACCCGTAATTTTTAATATTAAAAAGCATCAATATGAAAATTATAATCTGTATGATTATCCAAAACATACTAAAACATTTCCACTCCAACACAATACAGAACACCTTTAATCAAGAGATTGCTTCATATGAGGGCTAACACTTCACTTAAGGTTTAACCTTTTGCATGCCAAGAGTCAGCATTATTCTGAAATTATAAATCCACCTGTAAACTGGCAACTTTCTTGTTTTTCTGGCAGTTCTTTCCTGAAACTTTCACTACATGTAGCCAAGATCTGATGCAACATAATTTATGCTCAATAATTCCACATGTGCACCATTTTCAGCTTTAACTTTTGAAAAACAGAGATGAAAAACCATAGGTACTCATGTACCCTTTATTCGCTTTCAGTGTAACATTCCATGCTAATTGCAGATGTAATATTCATGAGTGTAAATATAAGAATTAACAACTCTTGGATGACTTTTTTCTCTTTTTACACTTGAGTATTTTGGCTTACAAAATTAACAGCATACAGTAAATATTCCTCCCATACTTTGTACAAACTACATGATTTTGATATACAAGGATCCTATTTTTATTATAGTGACAATATACAACCACATCTATTTACAATGAAAAAAGTACATAAACCACATTTTAAACATTCTGCTACTGGCAGCCACTATTGTTTAGGAGGTAGCTTTAATTAACAAAATGAACTGAAGCCACATTTCCCATCATGGGTCCTATCAAATAACTTACAATACAAAGATAAAAATTCATTGTATGAACAGTATATACAGTTTAATTCTCAAAACAGCTATCTACCTGTAGATCTTAACAAGAATTTCTCCAGAGTAACTGGGATAGCAGTGGATTTACTCTTGATCTAGTGTATTGTCCAAAACCTTATATAATTACCTTATCATGCATTATTAACTTTTATTGATCATATTCCAAACTAAGTATTAAAAAAAATTGATCACTGGTTGTACTTAAATCATTTGGGTCTCATATTTTTAATGCTTTAAAAAGATTGCACTGATTTATCTGAAAATCAGTGACTTTGTACAGTGTACTTCAGTAAAGTAATTGGAAAAATGCTTTCGTTTTTACTGCTGAATTGCCTTGCATTTTCCCTCCATTTCCTAAAATCTCAGTCTATCCATAGGTATTACTGGAGTGCTGTAACATTCAACAGGCTGCAGAGTATTAGTCAGTCTTACTGCAAAGACATGAGCTGTATACACTGACAATTCTGCTAACAGCCCATTACTTCAAATTCCTTCCAATGGTATGACTCGACTGCATAATACTGAAGAAACTTACTGTGGTTCACCTGAAGTACTGCATCATCACTTGAAAAATGTGTTTAACCCTATTTTTCCTGACAGCTGTTAATATTCTTATTTCAATAAATCTACAGAACACTGCAGATTAGAAGTACTTAACTGCAACAAACTTTTTTTTTCAATTGAACATTAGCTAAAATATGAGACAAACACAGTATTCTGATATTGCTGTCACAGTTATATATGGGAGAATTAATCCCTTTTTTGGCCCTGCAATGTAATGCATCCTGAGATTCAATGCTGAATATACTATACAAAGCTAACAATTTTTTTTTCCTTAATAATAGAAAATTCACATTTAAAAATAATTTATATCATATTAAACAGCTGTCCTTTATATTGTGCTTTCACAGGGGGGAGGAAAAAATCAACAGAACTTAATCTCACCACCAGAAGCAAAGTACAAGTGGAAACATACCATTAGTATGCAAAAACTGTATAAAAGAAACCGCTATTGTGTGAAAAGAGTAAAAATATTGGGTAACAATTTTGGTTTACCAATTATTTACAGTCAGGGCAATTTATTTATTTAATTTTTTAAAAATATATGGCTCAGGAAGTTGCTGCCCACTTCCCTTCTTTACAAATCACACTAAATAATGATTACAAAAGTGCTTTCTGCTTGAAAGGTCAAAACAGGCAACAGTCTGCGAAACATTATACACATGGTCAGGGCAACAGCTGATGGCAGAAAGCCTTTTCAGTCTTTAATTCTTGGTATGTTGTAGACATAACGAACCAAAGGGAACCCTCTGCTTTGGTAGAAACATGCACGGCCACAGGCCTGCACTTGGTCTGAACTGTCTGACACAAAAGAATCATCCTCGTCTGCATAGTCAGAGTGGGCTGACGGGGTGCCACAGTCTGACCAGTAGCCATCTGGCCTTTGGCAAGGCACCACTGCCAGCGCAGGACAGCTGTGGGATTTTATTAAATGTTTACAGGGCATGGGCTTGGATAAAAGGAGTGATTCGCAACATTCACATAGAGCAATGTTACCCTGCAAGTGAGTGTAAATGCCACAGTCATAGTAAAAATCCTGTGTCACACAGCCCCCTTGAGCACTGACAGCAATTGCTACTGCTTCATTCTTCCTGGTCAGATGGCGCCTGAGCAACTTCCAGTCTTCCTTGAACTTTGGGTTGAAGAATACATACAGGACTGGATTCAGGCAAGCAGGCAATGGGAAAAATATCAAAGTAACAGACTTCATGATTTCAGGGCTGATAGAAATTGCAGTGATCAACGGTGCAAATGAGAAAAACGCAACAGGACAGAAAAAAATGCAGTTCGTGAAGATTAGCCAAGCAACATGCTTAATTGTGCTGGACTGTGAGTTTTCAGAGAGATCCTCTTTTTCCAAGTTGCAATAGAGTTTAGTGTAGATAATAGCCATTAGCAAAAATGCTAATGAATTCAGTAGCACTAAAGTTACTGTGAAACCTAACAAAGGCGTTTCTCCAGTGGGGAAGGGCAAGCAAAGGGGTGATGCTGAGTACTCTGCTTTATAAAAAAGTGGTAAGCATCCTGCTACCAGAGCACACAGGAAAGCAAAAAATGCTGCTATTTGAAATTTTTTTTTGTGATTGCTTTTCCCCTTTTTAATAAACTCCTTTGCAGAGAAGCTCCGTTCAACAGCTGCCAACATCAGGAAAAAAATGGCACTTTCTGATGAAAAAACTGCAAGAAACCCAGCAATTCTGCAACCACTGCCAGTCTCCCACCATATGCCAAATTCAGCAAATCTTCCCCAAGATATGGCATCCAAGAGAGTTAAAATGCCAGTATAGATTCCCATAAATAAGTTAGAGACAGAAATCAGGCCTATAAACAGTTTGGAAGATGGCAGTGTAGTACAGGATGCAAATATTGTTAACATGACAAGCAGGTTGAAGAACAAAGCAACCAAAAAAATAAACCACACAGTAAGACGAATCATCCAGCTGCCCAGTAAATATTCACAAGGCTTAAAAGCACCTAAAAGAGAACAAAAAACAAACAAAAGGACAACCAATTTAGGAAAAAATTCTGCCTTAATAAGCAAGATTTTTAGAAGGTCTTAAAAGTGTACTCCTCAATTAATTCATTAATAGAATACAAAGCTGAACTGCTAAATAGGTAAGCTGAATGTAAACTATTCTTGTGAAGTTATTTAATAATTAATTATGCCTGAAATAATAATTACTGCAATAAATGGTCCCTTGAGAATGTTTCGTATAAACAAGCTAGCTAAACAAACATAATTACCTTTTAGGTATTCAAAATACCTTTCATTAGTGCCACCTAAATACTTTATTTTAAGTAGATTTCATACTTCATAACAAAGGTTGGCAAAAAAATATATAAGTGAATGTTCACAATCCCCTTGTAAGGGAAAATAATTTTTTAGAAGGAACATGTTCTCTCTAAAAATTATTCACAAACATGCCTTCTGGAGTAACTTTTGATCCCAAGGAAACATCTGTAGAACAGCAGAAAAATTCAATTTAATCAGCTTAAATAGAGACAGGAATTTATCAGAAGCCCTGTCCCCCAGCCTTGCCACTGAAAGACACTGTGAGCTTCAAAAGTCCTGAGAAATTTTTTTTTCTTCTTCTTTTGCCACTTAAAACAGCTTACATAATAAAAAAAATCCCACAAACAAAATAATAGGAGACAAGACAAGGAAAATAGGCCACTACTGTTGCTTGTCCTTCTAATCCCCCTAACTGCTATTATTCCATAGGGAAATCCTACTGATTTTAAGTAACAAATAGAAGAAGTTAACTTCTCCTATATTCCATTCCCTGTTAGACACTGCTAATTGTCGAAGCAGAATAGCTCAGGATCCCTTTCTGCAGTTGAGGACCACTCAGGGAGCTGAACAAAAATGCTAACTTGCAAAGGCTGAAGGTTCTGAGCTGGTTTCAGCCTGTGACCCTGGCTCTGTGCAGCACATGCCTTTAGGCAGGGGAAAGGCAAGGACAACCTATCTCTAACTGGGGCAAAAAAAGAACTGTCAAGAATGATTAAATGTCAGTGCAAAAATCTCCCAAGGCAAGGGCTAAAGCAACTTCCAGAAATTAATGAATTGACAAGCAAAAACAAACAAAACACACAACAAAACAAACCCCACCTCTTTTTTTTGTTTAAATGATCAAGCTTGATCAAGCTTCATTTCTGGGCACAAAAATAATGGAGCCCACTGGATTATCAGAAAATCAGGAGTAAAACCCCTTTTTAGCAGGTATTCCCAAGTAAAATATCAATGACAGAATAATTAACTTCACAATACATTCATGTGACACAACAATACCTACTAAATTGATCTGCTTAAAAATAAAACCAACTTCCTACTTACGAAATTTTTAAGTGCCATTTCTCTGCCTCCAAAAATCAATTTGATGGCATTTTTCTAGTAGGTGTACTTTAGACAAATAAAAGCCACCATCCTTTCCTGTCTTTCTCCCAAAGTCTAACTATCCTTTTGAGTTAAAAGTTACCCTCCTCTCACACTGATATTCCCAAACCATACTGGGAGGGGGCAAAAATTCATTCTCGGAAGGACGTTTCAGTGAACTTAAGCTACTTGAACACCACTGTTCAGCAATCCATTCTTTAGGCAAAGTGGAAGGTGGATCTACAGGCTGAGCAGTGATTCAGAACTTACATGGTGGGTGGAGTATCTTATGACCAGATGGCAGCATGAAATAGAAACTTGTTATTGCAAGAGGGACTGGTGAAAAACAAGGCAAATTGAGAACTTGTACAACAGTCTCTTTCTTTTAGACCTACTACAGCATTTCTGGCATGGACAAAAAGAAAGAGCTAAACACTTTAAAAATTTAACCCATATAACACACCATCACAAGTCTCATTCTGTAAACAGGAGATTAAAAGCAAGTAAGCACCTTTAACAAATTAACTGTCAGATTATATACAATTACATTAATATATTTGACTTTATGACTACAGGTCTTTTTTGGCTGTGATCAAAAAATCCTTGTGATATTCCGGATATTAAAGCCAGAGCTAGCTCAAATGAGAAACAGATTTTCATAACATAAAATAGTAGTTAGGAGAAGAGAAAGAAGTAAAACATAGAAAACTCCTGCTCATCCAGAAGTAACTTCATTGGAAGCATACTGCATCTGCATGTTTCTCTTTATGTAGACAAAAGGGCACAAGACATATGGAAGGAATCCTCTTGAGATGCTGTGGCAAAGGCAAGAAAGCAAGAAGCAAAACTACAAGTCCTTTAGGAGCTGAGTGAAACAGTGTACAGAAACATGCAGTTTGAGTAAGAGGAACAGAAGGACAGAAACAAAGCTGCCGAGAATGAAAATATTTATTGCAAGACATAAAACACTCCTGGACTGTTCAAGCCTAAATTGGAGTAAACCTGGTATGTCAAGAAGACTATTCACTGCACAAATGTCTTCAGCAGTTTAAGATGCTGCTACCTACTCCAGTCACTTGTAACAGCTCTTTGTTCACAGTTAATGTGGCTACAGCAGGGCTAGGGAACAGACACAAGTGCTCCTTATCCTCTCTCCTGGGAAGACATCAAGCTTTGTTAAAACCACCAATGACAGCAGTTTGAGTTAAGCTTTTAAAGCATAGGCTGAACTCTGACTGAAACAGATGAGCAATCATATAATCTGCCCCACAGATACCTCCTTGGCAAAAATAAGGCAGAATTAGCAGGCAGTGCATTAGCAGACTCCAAATATGAGCATTACAGTCTTGATTATTTTGCTTATGGAAATAAATGTCAGCATTTTTCCTAGCATAGGTCTCCAATAAAAGGCTATGTGTCTAAAGCCGAGTCAAATTTTTGTGATTGCTCATCCAAAACAACACTCACCAAAAAAACGTTTCACCAAAAGCATTGGAGAACCTAATCTTCTGTGTCCAGGATGACTACCAGGAATGAAAGATGCAATTCTGCACTCAACTCTTTGCATAACGCCATGCCTGAAGTTCAGTGTGGCTAAAGCACATTATAAGATTTACCTGTTGCTGGTGTACAGTGAATAATAGTCTGACCCAATTCCTCATTTTTCGTATTTCTTAGAATATCTGCATTAGCTGTAAAAATGAAAGAACATGTTAGTTGTCAGAAGAAAAATAAGTGAAATGGTAGTGAAGCTGCTTAGGATGGAAGTAGTTCACCAACACCTAAACCTTTTGACAAATGAAGTTGTTCTGGTTTGCCACATAAGGTCAGATGCTCAGTGCAGAAATTGCTGCTCACAAGACTTTGTAACAAATCAACATCTTTGATCACTGGGCAAAGATCTATGGAGCCTGAAGTAGACAGTGAAGGGACAAGTCCTGTCTGAATAGAAAGGCTGAAACGCTGAGAAAAAATACAACCAGGACAGAAGCAATATTTGCAATTTGAATTTTTTTAAATTACTTTTTTTCAGAGAGGCAAGTCTTACAGTATCCAACATATCTTTTGCATGTGTTGAAGGAACATGGCACTGCTGATTTATAAGCAATTGCTAAGCACTTTCAGAGACTGCTTTTGAATCCCTATAATGATTTAGATTTTTCATATTCCCTTATTCAAAAGTAATATACACTGTTATTGTAGTCTGGTACAAAACAATACTGCTGGTTAAGTACGATTAAACATTTACCCTTCTTGTGATCCATCAAGGCATCTTGATCTTGCTGACTGGAATCTTCAGCATTAGAGTTTAGATAAGAATCACAACCCCAAAATGCACAGCACTGATAAGCATATGGTACAGAGAGTGACCTGAAATACAGGCAGAACAAGGAAGACCACTAAACTTTGTAACCAAAGTTAAGATTACCACCTATTAAAGATATTTAAGTAGCGCACTTCAGTGCTAAATTCAAATCTTCTTTCTCACAGTGGCTGATACAAACTATTTCAAAATGGATCAGGTATAACCATTTCTAATGAACTCTTGCACTGTGATACAGGTGATTTATACAAGCGAGAAGTACAAAGATCATGTTGTGATATTTAGCTCTCTACTATTTTTTCTATTCCATATAGAAACCAAATTCTGATCAGGGTTAGTTTGTGGCATTGCTGTAGAAAGTAAACTGAAAACTAGTAAGCTAATTATTCTGTAGGATCCCTCAGGTGTGGATGGTCAGGGCACAGCACAGACCTCTACAGTTGAATCTGAAGCTTGTAGTTTATTTTAGGGCTTGGGTGAGAAAGCTAAGAGCTGACAGACGCAGCTCAGAACAGACTGTGAGAGAGAGTAAGAGCAAGAGGTAAAAGGGTAAGAGAGCAAGAGGTTAAGAGAGAGAGTTAAGAGAGTAAGAGGTAAAAGAGTAAGAGCTAGGAGAGTAAGAGAGCAAGAGAGTAAGAGAGTAACAAATTACAGAGTAACTGTTTTGTAAGAATGTTAATTTCCAGATGACCACTACCTAGTGTTACATCTTTCCTCCTCACTCTTTATTCTGTGATACCAAAATAAGATTTCTACTTTCTGTGTATTTGGCAGTAATGTTATTCTAGCAGAAAAGAAGTATATCTTCATACAGAGTTCTAAAAAAACCACATAAACAATGAGGGAATAGCAGACCAGAATCTAATTTTTTTTTCACTCAGGACTACAATATCATCTATCCTGAACTCTCTTCTTGAAAATATTTAGGAGGAACATCAGACTGCTTCTTCTCAATGTGCAGAAAGATCTTTGTAAAATGGAAAACAGTTCATCACTGTCTGATCCACCTCCCAAAAATATCCAATGCAGGTTTCAATTTAAATTATTTTTTAATTATCCTTTGCCTCCAAGAAAATATATATGAAGCATGGTGATTATATAATCGGATCACCTGCATGTCTGCTCCTGTTTTCCACACTGTGAAAGACAGATTTGCTCAGTTCAGTAACAAATGGAAATCCACCCGCAGCACTACTCTCAAGTCCAATATCTTGCCTGAAAAGTGGTGGAGGAAAAACATAAAAAATCCCAAGAAAATTATCTGCAACTGGCTTCTATGCCAGAACAGTCAGATGTCCTTTATATAGACAAATGCTGAGATACTACAGCAAATGATCATTTGTCATGAGTACTATATACACAGGCTCCATTTATTATCACATTGCTTGGTACTGCAAGCACTCTATGGTGTCATTTACTAACATACCGAAGTTTTGCAAAGTTCTTTGCTGCCAAAGCTTCTTTCAACTCAGAATTGCCTGTGAGTTTAAGCTGGTTCAGTCCACTCAATCCTTCAACTGGAACTGAAGTGAGCACATTGAAACTTAGGTCTCTGTAATGTGAATATTAAGACCATGTTACAAATTAAGTTTAAAGATCCTCAGGCATACATTTCATTAAAATAGGGAAGGACTTTGTCATATGAGGCTGTGGTCTAGAAATGCCTTTCAGTGCAGCAGGCACTCTAAAGAAGTGTGTCCTGCATATAGTCAGCTTGCAAGAGCCTTCCATATTCACAGGTATTAAACAAATGATGAACATTACTTTTAAGCTAAAAATATTTATTATCTCAGCAATTTAATGATAGAGAGAGGAGGTGTCTGCACAGAAAAGCCTACTTACAGGTTAAGTAGAGCTCCAACAGTGATGAAAGCTCCCTTGTGGATCTGATGGATCTGATTTCTACTGAGGTCCCTGCAATGATGCCAAAGGAGATAATTTTGGCAGTTTCAGCAAATATAACAGCCACTGTACTGAGAAAAAAACCTAAGGTGACAAATATTTCATGCCTTTATCAGAAAAGCAGAACATATCCCCTCTCTTCCCATTCAGCCAGGTGCAATAGCAGCCAAATTCCTTGGTAATGCAGCTGTATCCTGCTTCACTTTATCACTGAAGTAGAATCCATCTCCCATTCCTGTCCCCTTTCCCTTTCTTTCTGACACTACTAGCACAACCTGTGCTTCCAAGGCAGAAGCTGGCTATGGCATCACCTATTCCCAGCATGAAGATGTCAGGAATACCACTTTGGTGACAGCTGCATCTGTAGCAGGACATGTTGGCAGAGATGGGGGAAGACAACAAAAGAACAAGTATAAGAGCATCTTGCTCTGCTGGATTTCATATCCAGCTCCAGCTTCTGCTGGACCACCATGACTTATAACATTCTTCTTAAAATACCTATCTATTTCTGGATTGTTTTTCCCGTTAACTTAATATAGCTTGAGTTGTAAGGGGAGAGGATAATTAT
>VWZN01016620.1:0-14970 GCA_013396955.1 Regulus satrapa
TACCTCTGTGGGCTGGGTTCCATTGGAAACCAGCACAGAGGCATACACTTCAGCCAATGGGATAACATTCCAGGGACAAGGGCGAGGAAGGGATAAACACATCACACTTGGGGGGATGAATACATAGTAACTTGGAACACAGGTACTGCAATACCACAACCATATAGATGAAGCTATATGAAGTCTTACTCCAGTTAGTATCTTATTACTAGAATAGTCTAAATTACTCAATTAAGACCTAGATAACTCATTAGTAAAATAGTTTAAAATGTTACAAAAAGGCTTCAAAGTTTCTAAGCCTTGGATGTAATGTCAGCTCCTCCCTATAGCTGATATCTTCAGTCTTCAGTTAGCAGAATGAGAGGGAGGGGGTGAGTTCTCAGGTTTCACCAGCACACTGAGGTATTCACTGGAGAAAATCATGCTCTGCATGGGAATTTCTCCTTCTCCACTCTTGATATCATGTTGGGGCTACTTTTATGTGTTCTTCTGCTGCAGCCTACATTCTTTTCACTGATAAAGTTTGAAAATATTGGAGTAGCCTTCTTCAGCCTCACTGAGCCTACAGTGCAGTTTGTTAATGGGCTGTGTTCATGAGGCAAGGCTCAGGTAGTGGGGGAAGACTACAGGTATTGCTTCTGTAAAAAATGTCCAGAACTTTCTCCTATGTGCAATAGAGATGATGCTAGCCAGCTCCCAGATGGACCCACCACTGACCAAGGCTGAGCTCTGAGTGATCATGGCAGCACCTCTCCTATTTAAGTAGGAGAAAAATTTGCAGCACAAGAGCAACTGCATGTGGGAGAGAGGATGAGAGTATGTGAGAGAAAAACTCTGCAGACACTGAGGTCAGTGTAGAAAGAGGGGCAGGAGATGCTCCTGGCAGTGGAGCAGAGTTTCCCCCACAGCCCATAGAGTTTCATAATGGAGCAGAAATCCACCTGCAGCCCATGGAGAACCCCAAGCCAGAGCAGGTGGATGTCCAAAGGAGGATGTGACCCCATAGGAAGTTCATCCTGGAACAGGTTTCTGACTGGAACTGTGGGCCCGTGGAGATATGAGCCTACAGTGGATCCAGTCAACTGACAGTTGTGACCCCAGAGGGTACCCATGCTGAAAGAGTGCAGGAAGAATTGCAGCCTATGGAAAGGATTCACACTGAAGAAATTAATGGAAGACTGTCTTCTGTGGGCAGGGCTAAATTGAAAGGAGTGCTTCCCCTGAGGAGGAAGGTGCTGTAGAGACAATGTTAGTTGACCTGACTGTAACCAGCATTCCCTGACCCTGCTACACCACCAAAGGGAAAGAAATTGCCAGTGTCTTAAAGCTCAGGAAGAAGTGTGTACAGAACTGGTCAGTGCTGCTTGCTGTCAACAGTTACAATTTATTTCCTTAAATCCTAAGTCCTAATTTTACCAAAATACTTTGAAATAAGACAAGTAAGACAACAGAGGAATCTAAATAGACTCATGCTGGTTTTAAAAACGCCCATTGTGACTAGTCTTGATGCATGCACCTAGAAAACTGTAATAAGGGTGATATAACATTTAGTGCTTATAAATTCATCATTCTTGACAACAGTTACAAGCTTGATCATTTTATTCACTTGTTAGCAGAGGATGAAATAGTTCCATGATTGCACACAGTGAATCCTCTGCATAAGAGTGATGGGTGTAAATCAGGGGAGGATCTAACCATGGTATGATTGATGCAATGTTTCTAGCCAATTGCTCTTAATTCTCAATGTGCACAAATGTATTTACATATAAATGTAAATAGGTTTACATCAGCTCAGTGCTAACTGGGGACAAGATATTTTAGTCTTTAACAAGTCACCTCCATCAAGGGATGTGAAGGCATGCCAGTTTCCATCACCAGCAATTTTTGGACTCATAATTGCTTAGTATATATTACATGTCAGAAGACAAATAGTATCTTTGGGGGTCTATTAAAATATTCCCTCAAAGACTAAATGGTTTCTAGTATTGAGTTAACACTGTCTTTGTTCTGGTGCATGACAAATGAAACAAATCTTGAGCAAATATCTGATTATGAGAAGATAAAATTAACCCGTAAAGTCACAGTTAATATTATAGTTGTTATACCTATTTTCTTTGATGTTTCAGTGTCCTGCTGATCCTTAATTTAATCAAATGAAATAAAATCTGAAATTTTTATCTGTCATTGGGCATTTTCAGTTACCATAGTCCATAAATAGGACTGCTTAGGTGAAATGTCTATCTTTTCAAACAATTAATAATAATAGAGCATCATAACATATTATTAAAGCTAACTATTTGAACCAAGTTCCAAAAGGAGAAAGCTAAAAATACTCACTAAGCTAAGTAAAAATAATATGAATATTTCTATTGGTATGTCCACTATATATAGAAAAACTAGAGAGGAGGGGGATGAGTCACCAAATTCTAAGTTACTTTATAAAAACCCATCAGCAAGGGATCAATGTTTCAGATATAGAACATACATGACAGACGTAATATTGTTGTTCCATACATCACTATATTATCAGGCTACATACTGATCGTATTTCCTGATGTAATTCACTGTAATTTGTTCACTAAACTTGTGACAACTTAAGACATAAATGAGGAGTGAATATACCTATTATTTTTCATACATTTTACATTTACTTATATTTTACATTCTAGAAAATCTATGTGTCTTAAAATGCCACTGCCATTGCTTTATAATTCGTTCTCTACCTATATTTTATCAAACTAGTTACGATATGCTTGGCTGTTAGCTTGGAAATATGGCCAAGATTGAAAAAACATGACCAGGCTGAAATAGATATAGTAGATAAACTATCATTAATGTATCACTAGAATTCATCTACAAACTACCAAAAATCATTCATGGTTCATTGCAATTCCTACCAGGTGCATGCATCTGTCAGTGGGATCTGGCAGGAATTTTATATGTATCTGCTCATGTTCAAGATGGCAGAAGTATTGGTGTCTTGCAACAGCTTTGGAGAGTCTGTCTTCCTCAAGAAACTACTTTCAATTCCCAAACTCGTCCATGCCCTAAGTCTGTTTAATTAAGATATAGGAAATCTCAATGTGGTGCTTCTAAACCATGCAAATATTGATGTGTATTAACATCTCCGTTAAAACCAAACCAAACCAAAACAAAAACGCCCATAACAAACAAACAAAAAAACAAAAGCAAAGCAACACAAAAAAACCCCCAACAAACATACAAAAACCCCAAAAAACTAACCAAACAAAAACCAACCAAAAATAACCACAAAAACCCAAGACCCAAACCTTAAAAGTAAAATTATCAGAGTCAAAAAAATGGAAAGCCAAACCGCATAATTTTCAGAACTTTTCCTGCTTTCATGCTTGTCTATCTCACATGCTTTCATGAAGTGATATTTGGCAAGTCTCAATCAGCTACTTTGTTCATTGGTAGCTAATTTCCTTATCCTTGAGTCTGTAGTAGAGTAAAGTATTTTTCACTCCATGAGCTATTTTTGTTTCTATCTCCACTCCATGTGTTCCTCAAGTAGTCCCTACCAAATATTCATTGTCCTTTGGTGGCATGTGAAAAAATGTTCAGATATAACAGGAAACAAAGTCTTCTCCACTTTTACAGCCCTCTGTAAAAAGAATGAGTAAACATATTTAGAAGAAAAGAGAGCTAAAATGACCACAGCTCCTTCATGACAGAGCCTAAGAGCATCCATGTTCTCAATACTGCAACAGAGAAAGCCTTTTATGCCCCCTTCCCTTCTATCCCTTTTTTTCATGCAGCTGTCATATCCCAAAGGTTTATAAAGGTGTTCTCACCAGTACTTAATTTTTATGTTAACTGTATCTTTCCTGATTTGTATAAAAGGGTCTGAATTAATGTTTGAGTTCCCAAAAAAGTTGTTCAAGAGAGATTGACTGCTCCTTTGACTGTGTCCTGTTTTCAAACAAGTCAAAACTGTTATTAAGCAGGAATGAACACAGAGATATAATTTCCCTGAATGATCTGTGTTCCATAATCACATCTTCAGGTTCCCATGTGGGGCTTGATTGCCACTGCTAACCCTCTATGACTTCTAAGGGAGTCCATTTAAACCGAGAGAGGAGAGAAAGTAGGATGTTGTGCTGAGTGCTCCATGATTTGATGCAAAATTTATTGCTCTAGCTTTAATAAAAGTCTTCCAAAAAAAGGGCATTTGTACTCAGCAGCTTTCCAAAGAGATGGACTGAAATTTGAACATCCAGTGCATCTATATTCAGACCCTTACAGATAAAGCATTATGCTTTTAAATTTACAATCAAGGAAGCTGTTGAGTTATCCATGTTTTTAGCTATATTTTGAGACTGGCTGTGTTTTTCTTGGTGACCTAAGCAGTTTCTCTGCTGGAACTGGCACCAGCTTAGGTGCTGGGAAAGAGCTGTACCTGTGACACTGGTTACAGCATAGGGCAGGAAGCCAGAGAAGTAAGCATATGTGAGACATTGTGGCCTAAAAAGTGTGAGCACTATGGGTGGGCAAGGCAGGTTGAGACAGTGTCTTGGTTTCAGTAAGGATAGAATGCAATTTTTTGCCACAGCCACAAGGAAGGGAAGCCTGGAGCAAAGTGGGCATGACTAGACAGTTGTTCTATCCCACCTCACATCATCCCAGGGGGAATGCAAGTAAGAGACTGAGTTCTGGGGAGAAGGTGGTCATGGTTTCCTGTCGGGGAAAGGGAGGTGTGCAGAGGGTCTGCCACAGTTGGGTTTTATTCTCCTGGGCTTGGTGAACATTTTTGCATGTGAATCACCTTCTCTTTGTACACTTCTGTTATTAGTAGTGTTGCTGTTAGTGTTTGTTTCCTTATCAAATTGCTGTTTCTAGTAAATTTTCTTATCTCAACCGTAATCTCTGCCTTTTGCCTTTCACCAGATGTGGATGGGAGGGGAGTGGTTCATGGTTTTCAATTTAGTGGGAACACTAGAGTAGGGAGTGCTTTTCCTAAAATATGACAGACAATAAATTACTGTTTGAGTTCATTCTGTTTATAAGAGCTGAACAGAGGAAATATTCCTAGTCAGTATTGTCTCCATAGCTCTCACCCCTCCTGTAAACTAAAAGTCTATTTGATTTCTTGAGAATTAAACTAGACTGTTAACATGCATATAAACATTGTGGTTGATAATGCAGGGCAATTGTGCAATCAAAATGTAGTTATTTAAGGTAATATATATGTGTTTCCAGGATTACCAGAGGGAAAAAATAAAATTAAAAATGTGAATGAGATTAAGGCAAGATAGTTCCATGTTGTCCTTTCTGTCTTTTTTTGGTGTTTTATGTTTGTTTGTTTGTTTTTGTCTTTGTTTTGGCTTTGGTTTTGGTTTTTATTGTAGGTGCTGCATTTCACTTAGTCTTCAACACTTACATTTTTTATTGTCCTGAAAGATTTTAGGAACCTCTGAAAAGGATATCCATATTTAATAATTAGGACTTCCCCACATTTATTAAGTTTTGCTTAAGATCTTAAATATTGAGGATCTGTTAGACTACAAGAACTGTTATATTTGTAATATGTACATCATGGTAATGTAGCAAACTCACTAACTTTAATCTTTCCCAGCATTAAAACACACTAGCAAAAGGCAAAAAACCCAAATTATTTGTCTGGTTTTATGAAAATTGTCAAAACTGTTCTTCAACATTTCTCCTGCCTCTGAATGAAAATCTGTTTAGAAAAAGCAATTTTAAAATCAAATCAAGTTACTTGGTAACATGCTACATAAAAAAAAAAGCACTTCCTACTGCCTAAATAGTCCGAATGAAAAACATAACCAATGCAGATTTGACCCCACCTCTAATACCTCTTTCCTAAGCAAATTACTTCCTAGAACTATCATTAGTGGCTACCTAGTTTCTTGCAATCATTAATAAACTGTGTTTAAATCAATAAGTTCTAAAAGCTTCTGTACAAATTGATTCTTGCTTTTAATGTCAAGTGAATTTAAGAAAGTATGTGAAAGCTATAATCATTTTCTATTCTGAAAACTCCAAATCTGTGTTTGCTAGTTTGTAAAGCTATCACAAATCCTGTTTCAGAGAACAGGTATAATTCTCCTATTTCCTCAGAGTTTCCTTCCCAGTGTTGCTTATATTGAAAAAAGATGAAGCATCCAGTCAGCATCTGAGCTAGTTATTTTTGACACTGTATGGCAGTTTTATGAAACAACTTCAGGGACATTTCTTTTCAGATTGATGCCAGAAGTAAGTTACTGCAAATATAAACAGGATCAATATAATTTTATAGTATGCAAATTACCATACACAGACTTAATATTTATGTTCATTTGAGCAGAAGCAGATTGCAATTTGGATTTATAAAGCATCTTTCATATTGAAGATATCTTAGAGCAATTTACAATCTAAGTTATATTCTAGCAAGGCATTGACTATGAAAGTAAATATGTGCTCAGCAATAGCTCACATATATCTGTTGAGATTTTTATTGAGGAAAAGATATTTGACTTCCATTCATTTTGAAACATGCCACGAAAGAACAACACAAATGATCAATCACTAGTGTTAAAAAAAATAAATAAATTAATTGAACTACATTCACATGCCAGATCTTAAACTTCCAGACATTTGACAAGCAAAGACCTTACAGAAATACTTCATTCAATCACTGAACTGCAGAGGCTTTACTGTGTTAACACAGTCTTGTACAGATAGTCCTTTAGGGCCTGACCTTTCTCCTAAAAGTAATCTTACTTAGTTCATGGAATGATCCATATCCTAGTGGGACTTCAGTAAGCTTTGAAAGCTGATCCTTTGTTTGGAATTCAAACATCATATTTTCTAAGAAACAGCTGCTTTTTAGGAAAAAAAAATATCTGACAAGTTTTGCACGTTCCAAACACTTTTATTTGTCTCTGCATTGCCTTTCTGGCCATTCTTTGTAAGCTGTTCTTATTTCTTGCGTGCATTCATATTTTGTCACTGTTTTCAGACTGCCCATATCTCTTCCGTATTATTTCCTAGGCAACAGTTAATATTATTGCTAGATTATGGGCTAGAAATCTTAGAAGAATATTTATAAAAATTCCTGCCCTAAGCCAATATCAGCATGCTTCTGAGAATGCTTCTGAATTTCAGATTTTCAAAATCTGCCTTGAAGACATTTCTCTGTGGCATTTGCAAAGTTTCCAAGTCTTAATGAATTTGAAAATATGAAACAATAAAATTTGAATATTCCTTGAGACCTCTCTGCTGATGTCACCTTTTTCCTCATGCTTCCGCAGAAATTCCAGCAGTTCTTTCTCATGAGAAAATCCAGGGATGGACTTTGGGGACGGGATAAAGAGAAGCTGAGGTCCTGGTCTATGCTTTTTCATAATTTTGCTATTAGACCTGAGGAGAGCCCATCTTTTTTGAATACCCTCTATTTTACTCTTTATAGGCCAGATTTTGAGTTCATGTATGTCTTGAATTCAGTCAGTATTCAACAAAGAACAGAACAAAGTGGAGATTTCTTTCCTTTTAATTTATTTCTATTGCCTTCTGACAAGCTGTTCTTTGTGAATAATCTCCCAGCTGTCCAATGGCACCAATTCACACTAGACTTACATCCATCCAGATGTGTCCCTGGTGTAAAATTGGCAATTTTTTCTTTTTTTTTTGTTTGACAGTGAGTATTTTCAAGACAGCGACAGCAAGTATACATAGTCTCGGTGCCAGATGGCTTTTGCATACTACCTAATTTCAATTCCATAAGGCTCAAATTGTAATTATACATTTCACATTCATTACTGCTTCTCTCTACATAGAATGTATTTAAGTGGATTCTGTCATAGGAATACATTTATGAGGTATAGTAAACTCTTTCATATAACTGACATCTCCATTTTCTGGTCCAGAAATAATAATGTCATCTCCATGAAATATGTTCAGCATTTGCTTAGAAATTTTGCTTAATCAGGTACTTTTGGGCATTTGGTGTACAATTAAGTTTCATACTATTAATGTTATTATGATGCATTTTACCAAATTTCTCCTAAAAAGTTAAAGAAAATGTCACAAAGACATAATTGGATGACAGAGAATCATTTCCTCAGAAAACTTTTCTTGAAAATTCACCTCAATTTGTATGCACTTCTTTGAAAAAACCTGTAAATTACTGACTTAGTAACCAAGGTTTATTATTTACAACAAAGAATAATCTCTTTTCAGGTAGCATGATATCAGATTTTACTTTCATGCATTTGTTTGGAACATACATATTTTAGTCAAAAAAACAGCAAAACCAACAAACAAACAAAAAACCCAAAAAAACCCCAAACAAAAACCAAAACCCCCACAATTATTTTCAACATGGACAGATCAGTGACAAAGACAATTATTGTGAGCATTCACAACAGTCTCATTTAGAATGTGTTCAGGACTTGCAGATAAATCACATCTCAGATTATGTCACTGACTCTTCCCCTTCCTGTACTAAAATGAGCTCCTCTGACAAGAAATATCCTGGGACATATACTAAGTTGAGACTTCAATTAGGTGTGGATGAATAATAAATTAAACATATCTCTCTGCTCACTATCTGATAAGTATAAGTCATGGACATTAATTAAAGTTTCAACAATTTGGTTAAGAATATATTGGTTTTGTTGGTTAGGCAGACCTGGCAAATGGGTGTCAGGGGTGGCAGTAGCCATTTCACTTCAGCACTATGCACATTCTTCCAAGAGATTTCACAGATACATATTTGTTATGTATTATAAGTTAGACAGATGGTATTGACCATCATGTCAATATAAATGTAGCAATGCAAATCTCATATTTAGAGACGTTTACAAATAATAATTAATAGAATACTGTCCTTAATTATTTGTATTGCAATCAAAAATTAAAGAGTAGCATCATCACTCCACTGCTTTGGATATGTTTATTTGAAAAACTGCAAAGAATATTTCATATCTCTCTCTAAACACATCCTCAAAAAAAAAAAAAAATTAGTTACTGTGTGGAGAAAAAAGATTCAAAACAAAATTTTAAACCACTCTCACAAAATTCTCCTTACAGCTGGTCTGCAATTGAGAACTTTGCTCAAATATGTCAGTTATTTCAGCTGTTATATGACTGAATAATTCAAGGAGGTTTTAGAGTAGTTAAAAATACCTATATTTAAACAAATAAATTAAAACACAGTGTTACAAATCAGGAGCTGAATGAAACATGCTTGTAATTAAGTTTTCATGTTTATTTTCAATTCATATTTACACATATTGACAACACATCTATACGTCTGCATTCCTGCTTTTATATATATATACGTGTGTACAGGGAACATATTACATTTCAGAGGAACAAAATTGAAATAAAATCATAATTTTAAAAAAAAGAACTCTGTATCTAAAAGAAAATGGAGATAAAATGTGTTCTGAATTGCTGTGGACTGAAATATTCAAATGAAATAACTCAGTATTTCTTGGAAGAAATTCTGCATTATTTAAAAAAAAAATTTAAAAAAAAAAAGTTTATCTCGGAGTTTTCTGAATGAGAAAAACTGTTAATGACTGAATATCACATTATCATATTCAGTTTGCCTGTAAAAATTCTGACCAGTTTAGTCTTTTGTGACATTGAGCAATTACTGTGGAAACTTGGGTTTTCTTTTCAGTGTTTTGTAATATTCATACAAAACCGACATGATTTCGGCAATTAGGAGGTGGGAACAAATGTTTTTTTCTAGTACAAGGCCAGGTAATTTAAAGGATAAGTATATCATTTTGTTAAGCGATGATTTTTTAGTTGTCTAAAAAATATGAAATCTTTATTAGATTTGCTCTAGCTGAATGTTAAAGACAATAAGTGCAACTATCACATATATTTGCTTTTGTTCCAAAGAAAAAGAAAAAAAAAAAGATATAAGAATATTTCAGATGTTTTTTACCTGAAATTTGATATTCTTTTAAAAATAATATATATTTAATTAGGCCTTGACACTGTGTAAGATTAGCAATAGTGAAGATGTCCCTGAGTACCAACACATTTTTCAGCACAAAATCAAAATACAGCCCAACAATAGCTACTGTGAATAAAACTGTCTCTATCTCACTCAAAACCAGCACAAGTATAGAATAAATTATGAATAAGGGTGCTTTTGCAAAGTTTTCTGGGTCTTTTTTTGTTTGTTTGGTTGTTTTTTTTTTTAAATTAATTTTACAATATAGAAAGCAAGTTGGTAAGAATGTTGTAGTTATGTCTTTTTAAGATTACAGTGAAAAAGCCTTAGAAAACCTGTAATAGAGCTGGAAGTTGCCCAGGGTCAGGCTGAGATAGAGGTAGCTTTCCCCATAGCAGCTCTCATAAGTGCTGTGCTTTGTATTGGGAGTTGGAATGGTGCTGGTAACACCAACAGTGTTGTGGCCACCGCTGAGAGCTGCTCCCAAAGCATCAGCACTGTCTCCCCAACATTCCACAATGCACAAAGCCAGCAGTGTGGGAGAGGGCAGAAGGCTGTGAGAGGACAGAGCCAGGACAGCTGACTCAAGAGATACTGCACACCGTGGAGCGTTGTGCTCTGCGTCAAAAGGTGCGGAGAAAAGAGAAGGCAGAGGGTGTGTTTGTTATTAAGGCTTTTAGCAAGAGATCCTTAAGCATCCCAGGGCCCTACTTACCATGAGATTGCTGGACAATGGCTGCTGGTGGGAAGTAGATAACAAACCCTATTCCTTAAACTCATGTGCTTGCACCTCTGGCCTTTTTCTTTTCTAAATTGCCTTTAACCTCCAGCCATTTTCATCTTATTTTCTACATCTGGGATGAATGATTGAGGAAGCAGCTTGGTGGGTACCTAGAAGCCAGCCATAAAGTTGAAGTTATAATAAAAACTGCAATGATTCTTCTTTTACATTGTTTCATACTTTTAAAAGCCATCAGATGAAGAATGGATGACACTCTATCCTACTTCAAAGCAATAGGATATGATCAAAATGTAATATATTTTATTTTAGTAAAATATTTTGAAATAATACTACCTTTCTTGGAGATGGCAAAGAATAAAAATTATGGTGATTTTTAATTATAAATTTTGTTGTTTATCATCTTCCCACATAGATTCTTGATAAAAACCTCCAAATAATTAAGGCACTGTAAGTCATATATTTACCATGCATTCTATGTCAAAGCCTATTTGAGTTACTGGTGTGAGGCACTGTGAGTTTCAGAACTTCATTTCACTTCAAAATAATATTTTAAAAATATTTTTCTGACCTTCTCGTGAAGATTTGCAAAGTTCTATTAAAGACATTCATTTTAGTGTGCTCTGTAATTATACATTTTAAAATAATAAAATGCATTCACATGCATCTTTGGGAACATGTTAAAAATATCTAATTATTTTTCTGTCTGAGGACAAGAGGTTTCTTTGTACTTCAGAGTACATAAAACCATTATTTTTCTACCAGTGTCATGGATTCTGAGATAATAAGCCAATATTTGAAAAACCTAGGAAAAAAATTCATCAAATGACAGTTTTAATGCATGTTATAGTCAATGGGAAGATTGCCTTCTGATTTCAATGTGGTTTGCAGTCTTGAGTTTCAAATGTATTTTTGTATTTAGTGAATACATTTTTAAAGGAAAAAGTTTGCAATTTCAGAGACTTTCAGGTGATTAAGAGTATTGAACTACCTTCCTGTTCTGAGAATATTTATGGGGAATCATTTCCATTGACCCAAGTTAGGAATCTAAACTTAGGTCTTGTCTGAAGCTGACACTTTCGTTTTTGTGGGGTTTTTTGGTCAGAGGGTTTTTTGCTGGGTTAGTATCCTTCAAGGATTAATTTATCTGTGGCATCAGGAAGGAATCAGTATCCTCAAAAGTAAAAGGATTGTGGAGATGTGTAAGTGGGATGATGGCAGTGCTGAATAAATAGGCATAAACTGGCACTGAACAGCACTAACAGGGACCTGATTCCACAACATGTTTTTAAATTTATAAATTTATAAATTGTTCTGGTTTTTGCCTCTCTTAGCCTTGACTACGTATAAAATATGCTTGTAGAAGTGATATCAGAAGATAGAGGAGATTGAGACATCACATGCAAGTTGGTGAGCTACTTTGAAATATATTGTTTCACTACAACTATGACTCTTGCCAAATTCCATTTTCCCCAGCTGAGTAAAATGAAGAACAAAGACACGATGCATTTTAAATTTCATATGTAGGAACTAAAATTGAACATTAAGTTGGAGAACACAGTGTTTCTGGTAGAAATACTTTCTATTAATGGAGAAGTAAAAAAAAAATTAATATATTTTCTCAAGAAAATAACATTCAAGGAATTCCATCATGAATAAAATATGTTAAAACTCATTCTTATTAGCTGTCAGATTTATTTATCTAAATGAAGTACAGTGGAAGGTGGTTGTCATAGCTACAGCAGAGCTCTGGTATAATTTTTCTTCTTAGTAATTGTTGCATATTTGTATATAAACAGACTAAGAATATCTTACAGTTTTAGTCTGAGACATTAAAGCAACAAGAAAAACTTTGAATTTGAACCTACTGCTGACAGAAGAGTAGTCTATAAAAGGAAACATGATAAATGAAATCTTGTCACTAGAGAAAGTTGTCTATAGCTGTCTGCATGAAACCATTTTTCTCTGCAACATATTGATTAAATACCTTGCAGTATATTTACTTATGAAATATTTATAATCACATCAGACTTTGGAAAGTTGACGTACTTATATATATATATATATATTTTTTTTTTTTTCCTGGGGAAATCACATAAAATCTTATATTCTCTGACTTTCAGAGGATTAAATGGGTAGAAAGAGCAACCCTTCTTCAAAGTATACTATGATATATGGCATTTGACTTTTATCTAGTTAATATCATCATTATTCATTTGTTTAGCAGAATAGCACTACTAGAAATGCATTTTCAACTTTTTCAGCTTTATATTTATTCTTACAATTGAATGCAGACATTAACATAGGTTCATAATGAAAATTACAATGACAGCATTGAATTTTAATAAATTACTTTATATCATATTTTGCAATATTACTCTTCTTGCACACAAGTAGCCAAGGAGATCAGTACAGTTATTCTCATGAACAGAATAATGAAACCACACATATTAGAATTTAGGTCAGTACTGATTTCTGAGGATTGGTAGTTAATGACCTTACTTCATAACCTGGCATGGCATTGAATATCAAAATTTAGTTTCCTCTCCATCCTTGGAGTTCAGGGAGTTCATTGCTCTAACTGCCTTCCAGTGCCTGCTGTAACTTCCCATAGATTCTCTCATTGTGCCACATTCTACCATGATATTCTCCCACTTTGTGACTTTAGTGAATATTTCTCTGGAGTGATGATGCCAGGATTTGGTCCATATTGATCAATGTGAACTGAAAAACTGCTAGTGATGCACAGTAACATTTAAATACTGCTATTTCCTAAACAACCTAGCAAGACTGAAATCTGGCTCTGGCTTTATACACTCACACAAATACAACCTTAAACAAGACCCTGCTTTGTAGAGTTTAAAATACTCAATTATAATTAATTTGAAAATTGGCAGACTTCCAAAGTTGTTTGCTGTTATATAAAACAGAACAAATTCTTTTCTTCTTTGTATTCAGGAAGAGATTTATTTAATAGTGATGACAAACTCCTGATTCCTGCTTTTTTCAGTGCTGCAGATCATCTGAACACTACCAAAAATAACATATGATTTGAAAGGATTTAATGAACTAATTTTGTATAAATTTTGACATGTACTGTACTACATTGAAATATAGGTTTTGTTGTAACAGTAATTTTCTACATACATACTACCAAGGTAAAAAATGTATATTTAAGGAAGCAATAGTCTTTATTTCATACCTAGTGATTTTGATCTTACTGAAGAAAATTCTCTCATTATTTTATTTGCTCATTGATTTAATCATTTATGTACTGGCAGTGCAGTTTAAACAAATCGAAATGAGATATTTAAACACATCTATCGCAGGTGATAATTCATAGTATTTCAGAATCCCTGTTATTTTCTTTTTAATAGATCTTTTATCTTCATAAATTCTATATTTATGACACAAATCTGATTTCATCACACTCAAGAATATTGTTAGAAAGAAATAATTTTAAAAGATAGATGAGTTTTACATTTTAACAATACCTTTCAGTTAATCTTACTGTTGCATATAGTTTTCAAAGTAACAGCTAAAATTATGTCAAAGGGCACAAAATTATGTAGACTCAGAGCTTAGCTAATAGGCCTAGGTAGACCCATTTTAAGATACATATCACTCTTGTCATTGAGTTCATTGTTCAGCACATTTCAAAACTAAATTTACAACAAGTAATGTTTTCATTCTTAGGATGTGAAGTTGAATTTATGAGTACTGTGTTCTTGTATTTCCAGTCAAGACATCTCTGGGCTATATATTTTCCACTAACTTTTTTGTCTTATTTTGTAATTTTGATTATGTCCTTTTCTCCTTGCAGTGCAACAATGACAGAAGTTTCAGTTAAAAAAACAAACAAAAAAACCGCAAACAAACAAACAAACAAAAAACAAAACAAAAACCCAAGAAAAATAAAACTAACAAACAAAAAAAACCACCAAAAAAACCCCAAAACATTATTTGACTTCTTTAGAAAGAGAAGAAAAACAACTCTCTCTTCCAAAGTAATATTTCACCATTTTTACTGGCAATTATTCATCTTTTTTACTCTGTGGTCATATTTTCCTCATTCATGGCTGTATCACTTTTGTGATTAATTATATTTTTTCTTATTTACAAGGGATTAGATTGCAACTGCATTCTGAATTCTCATTAATAATTTCAAATATATAAACCTTGAACTTTACACTTTTTCAATCTACTTCATCCCTATTACTACAGCTTCCAGGATAGGCTATCTCATCTTGCTATGTATAGATTACTCAAAATTCAGGTCATAAATACCCTTCAT
>VWZN01016626.1:2919-12943 GCA_013396955.1 Regulus satrapa
CTCTGTCTCTCTCACAAACACCCATACAAACGTTTTTCAGTGTATTTTGACTAGATGAGATGTCTCTTGTAAACATTTCAACATAGTTGATATGAAACATTTGTCTATACCCTTAAAAGAATATTTGAATATTCAGCAAATCTCTGGCTGATATAGCATTTTAAATCATTGACACATTTTCCTACTTGCAAAATTTACAGTCTTGTTTCACTCTGTATCTCTAGAGAATCCAACAGTAATGAATTTTAAAATGTTTTAAAACAGTTTTTAGAGTTTGAAAAGAAACATGAAGAGAAGGCTAATTAGCACTGAGAATGGTAAATCATAGAACACTTTATTTGTTTAGGTAGGCAAGCAGAGTTACGTGATAGGGTGGAGACAGGATATCCTAATCATCATAAATTTTTCCTCTATAATTATGAACCCTAATCAACATTTTGTGTGCACTTCTTTTTCCCCTTGTGAAAACAAAAAAAAACCAGAGAAAGCCTTTTTCATTTCATCAGGATTCAAGTTACTAAATTTATTACAAAAGTCTATGTACAATAATTTAGATACTCTTCTTCAATCTAGCTAGGCTTTTGCAATACAGACAAACTATAGGATTTTAGACTACATAAAGAGCACCAACAGCTTAGGTGGTTTAGTAATTTGAATCATGATGAAATAAAAAAGGTTTTCTCTGCTTTTTTCCCTGACTTTCATTCTAATTAGTCCTAACTCTGTACAGGAATCTGGAAGTCTTGTCTATCTGCTCCAAAACCCACATTATAGCTGTGCTACTTTCTGTGGTCTCAGCTCAGATAGAATTCTAGCATACTTGATGGCTGCTTGTGACATTAAAACCTTATTTATGGGATAGAGGGTCTAGAATTCCTCCTTGGTTTCTATGGTCATGGATGAGAAAGCTGGCTGAAATTACCTGGAGCTTTCCCTCAATTGTGAAGTGCAGTGCAGAGAAGTGCCCAGAAATCACCATGGAGTTTCAGATCTCACTGCTCCCCAGATCAGCATAGACACTCAGGATCTGTGTGTCCGGTTTCCTGCTCACTATGTAGCTGGCAGTGTCTCAGCCACAAAAGCAGAGACTTACTCCAATAGAGAGCAGGGCCTGCTTGCATGAATTATTATTTGTTGCTCTAGGTATCCTTTCTACAGGGATTTGTAATATCTGAGTGATAGTACTGGATTGTATTGGCATTGTTTTCTGTTGCCCAGCTGCAGCCAGCACTTGCATTTGGAGAGGACATTGTAAATTGTGAATGGACCAGAGCAGAGTTGAGAATTGCGTATAAACAGACATGGAGAATCCTGAATGCAAGAGCCCCAAAACCAGTAAATGTGGGGTTGAAGTTTCCAAAATGGGAAAACACAGTTCTATGTTAATAGCAGAATGAATTAATAGTAATCTAAAAATGTATTTTCTTATCCTAGTGGCCTTTCAAAATTAGAAGATAAATTAGCTGAGCTAGTTAGGTAATTAAGTTAGCTGAACTTAAGAAATGTCTGAGTAGCCCTGAAAGCATGCATGGAGGTAACTGTTAATACACTGTATTCTCAGAACGCAGAAAGAATTTTTCTTTCCAAAAGCAGTGAAGCAATGAGTGAATATTGGTCAGATACAGCTTTCAAACCAAACTTTTGAAGACAATTTTAAACCCTAAACTTTTATGCAAGTTCTTCATATGTATCTGAAAAATACTTGTCACCTACAACAGCAATCAAACACCACTACCTTGGTAGCTTAAGTATCTATTAGATATCTAGCTTTTATTTTATTTGGACTCAATACAGAGATCCTTACCAGTGCTTAAGATTAATATTATGAAACTGAACATAACTGAACTTGTCAAAGGACTTGGACTGAGAGTTATTTTTTGGAGATGTTTTGTCTCAATCTATTAGCATTTTTGTTTCCTCTCATTCTCCTTTGAAGACTGCAGTCTTTTGCTTCATGTAATGTGTTGGGAATTTTTTCCTCTCTTTGTTTCAGTTACTTTTTTTCCATGTTGTCCCTTACCCAAGCTCATATCTAGCATTGTTCCTGGAGTTCTGAGTAAACTGGAAATTACTAAAGAATTACCTTTAGTGTAGAATTGCACTCAGTTTTAGTGACTGTGATGCTATCAGTAGCAAACTAATAGTGGTAGCAGCTGAAAGGGAGACCAGACTAAGTTCATCAGCAGACTGTTCTAGAAAGTTTCCAGCAGCAATTTGAATAATTTTGTGGCTTATATTGTAGTAGAAAAAACTTATTTTATTTGAGAACACCACTTGTACTTCTCAATTGGCAGAGTAGATTACTGTGGGTTTCTCTTGTGGCTTTCAATAGAAGAGAGACTTTCCTGTTCAGTCACTTCTTTTAGTGAAAAAGCAACAAAAGTATACTGTTGGCAGAAGTATAGATTATGTTTGAATGTTCAGATGTACCCTTCCAGATATTTTCATATGTTAATCATATGAAAATTTTTTTACCTTTGATTTTTTTACCCACTCCATCCTATTTCTGTACAAATTAAGACTTTAAAAAAATAATCTTTGTGAGAAAAACTATTAATTTTCATAGAAATGTTAAATTTGTATTAAAAAAAGGTACCCTCAAATGAAACCCCACCCTTAATATTTTCTGTAAGACATATGTTTTGTTTTGATCTTTCTGTTTTACAATCAGCTGTGAGCTGGCATTTATCAGGGCTGAATTTATTATGTAAAATATGAAAGCAATAAGTTTCTATAAATTTTCAGCATAAATCAGGGGGTTTTTTAAGCACTCATTTAATCAAAGGCATCTGTGTCTTCTCATGTCTGATCAGGCAGAGACTAATAGATGAAAGCCAAAACTTAAATATAATCAAATATGAATGTACAGAAAAATCAAACACTCTAAAAGAGTGCATGCATGCTTGCAAGGCTATGTCAGGTTACAATAAAACTCAGTTTCAACATTTTTCTAGAGAAAATAAATGTTTAATCAGTTACAGCTCCAAAGTGGTATATCATTTGTTGTTTTTCTAGGTCCACAAGAAACAGTAGTCAATTGCATATAAATGAAAATAAAACATACCAGTAAAACAATTATGAAACAACAGACCACAAGGAAAGTAGTGAATTTTGAAGAAAAATCTGGAAATTGCATAGACCAGACCTATCTATGTAATGTGGCCTAAGTGTTGATTTTGACTTCATTTGTTTGCTCAACAGAAATGAAGTTGTGAGCTCTGATTGGTGTATTGTAGTCTTCCTAACTTAATTTTGCACTAAAAGGTTGGACTTTTTATTTATTAGTGAACTCTTATCAATGCTTTCTCTCTACTTTGTGCACCCTTTATGAAATTGCACTATTATATATACACTATATAAAATATTTTGTATGTGCAACACATAAAATTGTTTACTTAGGCTCATAAGTATATTTATATGGTGTTAAAACTGACAATATTCTACTGTCTCTGTTAGTATTTTATCTTGTAGATTTTCATAGAAAATACAATAGCCAACAATTAGAAATTAGCTACAGTAACTAATTTTTAATTTCAGTTCAGATTAACCTTGGTCTCCTTTATTTCATTAGGGTCTTTCATTGTAAAACTTTTAATATACTGAAATAGTTGATAATGTTTGATTTCTCTAGTTACTTTGGTTTTACAAATGTAAAAGCAAATCAAACATTCTATTAAAATAATAAAATTCATTGAAGTAAATGTACATACTTACATATTTGTGTAAGTATGTACATATAATGTATAATATATGCATATAATAAATATATATGAAGTACATATTACTACATGTGCTTTAACATATTGTACATGTAAGTATTTCTTTATGAGTATTCTGTATATTCTACAATTTTTAAAATCCACATAAAATCTACGCTGTTCTGGTATCTGTGACTTGTTAGACAGACAAATTCTTAGTCATGTTTTGCACAGTTTTAGGGGTTTTAATTTTTTTTAATCTTCTATACACTATTATTATCTGAAAAAAAAAACCCAAAAAAAACCAACCATACCAAAATACTGTTGCTGTAGAACATGTTGGTGTCATTGGAAATCATTGGCTACACTTGACTGGCTTATGATCTTTTCTTGAAGTACATAGAAGTCTAACTCATATGCCAAGTATTGTTTGATTAGTATGCATGCAGATAACTAAATGCCCTTCACCCTGGGTTTTTAAAAGTGATTTATTCAACAGTTTCTATTTTTCCTGACAACTTTTTGTTGCCTTTTTCCCACTGAGTAATATTGGAGCTGCTACTTAAAGTCACTCATCACTGAAGTAGATAAGCTAATCTGGTAGCATGATGGCTCCTGAAATAGTGACAGAGGAAGAGTTTTGTGTGATTTGGGGCTGATTTGTTTGTTTTGGATTTGGTTTGGCTTTTGCTTTTGTTTGATCAGGTGTTTTGTGTGTTGCTGCAGTGGGTAGGGCAGGGGACGGTTCTGATTGGGTTTTTTGAGCTTGTGTTTCTGAATGGGGCAGTTTCAGAGCATCTGCACTGGTTAACTGATTATATTAAGGATTCTAAGGAAAACTAATATAACTTAGTACCTAAATTGGCTGAGATCTCTTTTAATTTCCTTTCTATCACTCTAGACTTCTACCCTCAGGAACTGAGCTGTGGATTTTATTAGTAAGAGTAGGAGGAAATGGGATGTCATATTCTCTTGTTCTCAGTGGCTGAAGGGGAGTTCACCTGCAAATTGTTTGGTCTAAATTTTCAAGTCCTGTTGTTCAAGACATTTTGAAGTAGAGAAAGAATGCTGTGTAGTGAGTGTCTTCCTTCCATTGCTTCCTGAAGCCTTCATTAGTAGCCTTGTAAAATCCTGTGTTTTATCAGATTTCATTTATCTGCATTAAGGATGACCCCCATCATGTTTGCCCATTGTCTGCTTGCTTGTACACTGACCCATGGCTGCCAAACAATCAATAGGTGGAGGTCCAGTGGGCTGGTACTTCCTGATCACTTCCAGATGTACTGATAAAAGACTCCTTGCATGGATGTCTCTCAGGGTTTGAGGGGCTGTCAGGCAGCCCTGGGGCTGGTTTTCCTCCCCACATGTCTCAAACACATATACACATAAATCTCCATAGCAACAGTGTCAAAATAAAACTTCCAAATTCAAGCTTTCTTTGATGGACATTATCAGTCAGCATTTCTGCTTCTTCTTTCTTGGGTCTGAACAAAAATAATACTTATGTCCTCTAATTTTTGTTATGAAACCTCCAATCAGAGACAAGAAAAGAAGTTCTGATTGACAAAAAAGCACTGCTTGCAACTCTTATGCATATCTTCACGGCTGAGCAAGAAAAGTAAATTGACCACCACCTATTCTATCCATTTTTTTTCTTTGATAATAGCATTATAATAATTACAAAGCATTACAATGCTGAAATACTATGTGTTGTTTCAGATGATTTTTCAAGAGATGATTAAAAATTTACTTAATAGACAAAACATGCACTTAATTACAGAAGTTATAGAATATTCTGAGTTACAAGGGACCCAGAAGGATCATTGAATCCAGCTCTTAAATTAATGGCCCTTATGGAGATCAAACCCATAGAGAGGTATCTGAATGATAATAGGAAAAAAATTATGCTTTTATATATATTGACTTGATTCAGATACACAAGCAATTTGAAAGCCTCTGATTTAAGAACTATATAAATTTTTACATTGAAACTTGATCTACATAATATATTTGTATAATTAATTTTCATTATAATAGAAAATAATTTTAGAATAATCTTGACTCTGGAATACTGTATTGGAACTTGGCAGCTCTCTCTGTCTATTGTGATATTTGAATGTGCTGCTGAATCCCCATTAGGGTGTTAACCAACTTTATCCATAAATAAATTGAGAAATTATAGGTAAGGATAAATTCACACTGGTGGCTCTATATATCTGTAAAACTTCTATGGAGTTTGAAAGTTTTTTGTCAAATTCTTTTTCTGGGAATTAGATGGTGGGGTGTTTAGTGCTTCAAAAATAAATAAATAAGAAAGGAAATGGGTGTGATATTCCTCTGTCAATTGCAAACCTAGGTTGGCAAATTGATACTTTTCTTCACTTGGATGTTTTCAATTGATTGACTAGAGTTATGGAGAAATGCTAAGTACTTCATGCCTCATGGAAAATTTTCCCCTAAGATCTTGATCTTTCAGGGTATAATGTGCCTTCTACTTAAATAGTATATCAGTGGTAATAATGTTTGGGACAGTATCTCACTGAATTCTGCACTGAAGGGTGGAAACAAGTGAACTTTTGTTAACCATTTCACAACACACCCACAGGCAGATATTTACACTTTGAGAAAAGTACACAAATCAAGAAACTAAAGGGTTAGTTGGTACAAAGTGGTGCTTTCCATTACTGATGCTTATTACAGCACTGAAGACATTCTACCTAACTCTAGCCTGTAATGTCAATGCTGTTGATATCTCCATGTGAAATGGAGAGATTCTGTTTGGTTTATTTGGGAGTCTGGCACTGAAGGTCATTTGAAGACGAGATTAAGCAAATGATGACTCGGTAGATAAATAGGCAGGCTGGGTGGTTAGGCATAGATCAGAAGTAGAGGTTTTTTATAGTCTAAGCTTAAAATTGAGAGTAAATGTCATAAACAAATGTTTTATGGATCATAAAGCTCTTTATAGAAATTATAAAATCTTTTAAGCAAAAACTTTCAAAGATTTTTTTTCATCGTGTTACTTTCTTCTGAATTGCAGGAAGTATTTTTAAAAGCAATTTTTTCATTACAGCTGAAATATCTGAAGCACTTAGGAATGCAAATCTGAGCTTGCATAATAGTAGTATTCAGCAAGAAATTGAACTTTGTGAAAAGTATCCATTGATTTTGTGGGATTAGAATTAATGAAAAGGGATCTGCAAAACTTTCAGAAGCATTCTCCCTACATTTTCAGCTGTAGGAGTATCAATCAAAGATGTATTTCCACTTTTTGTTATATTTTTTTCCTGAAATTTTAAAAAAATGACAGTATGAGTCTGCTTGACATATAAGTACATAGGTATCATCTGAAATGAAACCTGTGGTAGTTTACCAGGGTAGAAGAAAAAATTTTAAAAAATTCCTTGATTGTTGAATGTTCTAGATTCTCTTGGTAAAAATGGGTGTTACCAAATATTAATCTTACCAGATTTCATCCCTTATGTGGCTTTTGAAAAATGAGGAAAAATATCTGGGCCCATTCTTTCCACCAAGTATAGACATTTTCTTGGGGAAGAAAATTAAACAGCATATTTCCTTATATAAGTCCAGGTAGCTGTCAAAACTAACAGATGTTGCTTAATAACTAGACTTTATTTAATGGCAAAAAGAATTAAATATTTAGAACAAAATTAATTCTATTTAAATTTGCAATGAATTTAATTTGTAGTGGTAATTTTCCTGTTTCCCTAAGGCATCTGACAGAAGAAATAGATTCTCTAGCATGCAGAACTGTCTAAAAAAGATTGCTGTTTAACATTTTGTCAGGAGAATATTAAGTAAATGATGTGGCTTTTAAAGAAGGGGAGTAAAACTCAAAATGCAAATGTTTCTTTCCATTTATTTTTGGAACAAAAACAGGTTTTTTGGGGGTGTTTTTTGGGTTTTTTTTTTTTCATTTTGAAATGTCCATTTCCAATTTAGGAGTGAATGAACATTAAAAATAAAGGACAAAAAGGGGAAAAATTATAACACAAACTGCATTGAAATGTTACATATTGAATTAAACTTAGATTAGAATACATTTCTCCTGCTGTTTCCTCTCTTCTCAGTCAGCATTTTTAGAGCTGGAAGCTGTTTTCTTGCTTATGTCCGTCTTTCTGTTGCCATGAGCTGCCAGAAACAGCTCTCACTTTAGTTTTCACAGTTTTGGTACAGAAGGAAAGCCTATAACATAATTCCATCCATTCTGCTTTGAGATGTTGCAGAAAAGAGTTTATAGGCAGTTACTTATTGTCTTTCAAAAGCCTTAGCTTCTGAAATACTCAGACATAATTTCTTTCATTGGGGTTTTTAGTTTAATTTTTATCTAATTGAAAAAATATTTTCAGTTACTACTGCAGATCTGTGTGGATGTGGGTTGATATTACTGTAGGTTGTCATTAGTATTTCTCAAGTTTGTTTTGTTTTATTTCTTCTTCAGTGGGAACTGTTACCTTCCTTTAGATCTGGCTGATTACAAGCCATGGACTAAGGCCATCTGACTTAGATGCAACCCAGATGACTTTGGCAAGGCAGAATCTTTTGAGCAAATGACAATATCTGTAGCTTCTCCGTCAGCCAAAAGTTTTCCTACAAGCTGGTCAAATTATTTTACAATAGTTTAACATTTTTCAGTGTCATATTTTCTTCTTACTCAAGATACACCTTTTATTTTTTTTAAGTCCTATGGTGTTTTTTAAATCCTAATTAATAAGTGGCTGAAAGAGAGATGCCTTAGGTTAGTACTCTCAAAGTTTCTTGGGCAATTGATGACTAGAAAAGGACTCAACTCCTTGATATATTCATTCAAAAGAATACATAATTTGGTAAAATAGCATCCTTTGGGGAATTAACTCAAGGTCCTGGGAATAAAACAGTGTTCCTCATATTTATGAGGTCAGTGTTTCATAATAATCCCCTCAGTTTTGATTCCTTATTGTATTGCTGTTGTAATATTTTGGTCTGGGATTTTTGTTGCTTCTTGATTTCATTTTTAATAAGTTTGATTTGAGTGTTTTTCTTGTAATACTTGATTGCAAGAGTACTTTAAAACTTTTTAAATTTTCCTGTTTTCTAGGAAACTGTCATAAGTTCTACAGAAACTTTTCACAGCAGTCCACAGGTCCTTTCAGAAGGTCAAATACACCTCCCATTGATAAATTTTCAGGTTTTATTTACAAATCAATACTTAGCCACTTTTACACAATAGTGACCACCATGTCAAGTAAAACCATGTTTCAGCAGGTACTTAGCACATATTCACACATGATCCATCTTTCAGCAATGCAGCTACAGAGTTTTTTTTTAAAAAAAAGGGCTTCAGGTTAAAAATAGGTTGTATTGTGAAGACAGTTTCACATTCAGTTGCCAGCATATGTTTATACTGGGTGGGCTATTGACAATGAACTAAATTTTTATTAAGTGTGTTTTTCCTGTAAGTTCCCTGTAGCATGTTTCATTTTAGTTGACACTGTACCTCAGCTGTCTCTAAGGCAACAAGGCTGGCTCTTTGTTTTCCAAAAGAGGAAGTCATAAGACGCACATATGGATACACTAGAAAAAGACACATCTGTAAGGAATTGAAATACTACCCACAGTCTTTTCACTCCTATGCTACTGCCTGATTCTCCTTATTTATTTGTCAGGTCCGTTCTTTGTCCATCTGACCTGGATGAACATATTAATCATAAGAGTGAAGACTTTATCAAATGATTCAATAGAAAGGTATGCAAGTGATGGTAGGTGTAATGGAGCAGGCATTTTAAATACTTTATACTGGGTTACAAAGCTCTCAGAATCTGAGATCACCGTGATGTTAAATCAAGACGGAGCAAGTACTAACTAGAGAAAATCTCATGGTGTTAAATCAGAAAAAACTCAAAGTTCAAAGGCATCAGCAAAAATCTGATGTTAAGATTGAAAAGGTGTTAGGCGAGTAGGTAGTGTATTGTAATTTTAAGGCCTCTTTTAGCCATGGTAAACTCATTATGAGTAAATAATTGTGTGATATTATTTCATTTAGAATTTTTTATTTTACTTTAGCAAAACTACCTTTTGTAGTTTTACCTTGCTGACTTTGCTTTATCACCTATATGCAAATAAAGGACATTTACAGTTGCCATCTACATCAGGGAGCTTCCCCAGCATTTTCTGCTCGAAGAGAAAATGAGGAGAAGAGCTCCAAGTTTTTACCCATGCTAGTGCTTGGAGTTTTTATTTTATTCATGTTGTCTTCAAAGAAAAACTGTTTTCTGAGTTGTTGGGTGCTGATAAATTGGAGGATGGCAAATTTATAGATAGGTGAG
>VWZN01016638.1:1750-17319 GCA_013396955.1 Regulus satrapa
TGTTTAGAGTATTTTATGCTTATGTTATTTTTTTAGAGCAAATAAGGTATTTGTTAACTTGAGAAAAATCCAATTAAGTGGAAAAGCTTGCTTGTTCTAAGAATTAATCTACACAGAAAATAGGCAATAGCGTAGCTGGAAAGCAAAAGTGAATATGCCTGTGACTGACTCACAGAATGGTAGAGAGGGCAACTTAAAATGGGAGTGGTAGGATGCAGGGATCAAAAATAATAAGATTGAAAATATTATTTATGTTATCCATCTCCCAATCCCATATCAACAACAGCTTTTTGTTTACCTAATCTTTTACATGGAAATTTTGCTTTTGAAAAATCGGAATGAAGACACTGGTGTCCTGTTTTTGCTCTCCCTTTTCTGTCCAATTCTTCTCTTCAGAGCACATACTTTTTAGAAAAAGGGTTATCTTCCATTGTCATTCACTTACAACACCCAGCACAATGGGTGGCTGGTTTGGGTGCAGTGATTTTAGCATTACTGCTGCAAAAAGGTACAGGGACAGAAATGGTCTTGCCCTTCCAGACAGGAAGGTCCATATTGTCAAGCACTGTGATATCGGGGGCTGGAGGTACTCTTGATGCCAGTCTAATTAATGATTGAGTTAATTGGCTGTTTACAAACACTTGTGGATACTTGTGGTGCTGCTGCCTTAATTCTACTCAAATGAGGAAATCTCAAAAATCTTATGAGTTTTAAAGGTTTAAAATTATTTACCCAGTAGTGGTAGGCCTCAGCAGTGCTCCTGGCCTATAGCCTTTATCTATTTAATTTATTATTATGGCAACATCACGTGACCAGTACAAGTTAGATAAGATGTTTTGAGTCATTACTACATAAGCAGGTTCTCCACAAAATTAAATCCAAGTGCCTCATGTCACCTGGAAATTCAGAGACTGTCCAGAGATATTCCTACTGCTGGAAATTATGGGTATGTCTCAGATTCAGTAATTAATCTGAAATGCAAACTTCCCACAACATGGCTTCTTAAGTCCCACAGTGGCAAATGACTGATCAGGTCCCGGCACAAGTCTTGAGGACACTTTCACCATTTCACTCCCCTCACATTCTGTCTGGCTCTCAAACCTCTACCCAAAGCTCACCATTGTCTGTGACAGCCTGGCACTGGCTGAAAGACCATGTTTGATTGAATGTCCTGCCAGCTAAATTGAGACTGTTCTAAAGTGAGATCACACACCCAAAAGTGAGCAGCTGCAGCCTACTTTGCTAGCAAAACCCTTCTTAAAGTACCCTGTATCAAAACCTTAAAATTCTCTCATCTCTGAGAGATGCATAATGAAATTTACAACCAAGTATTTTTAGATGGGTTTTAATCAGTTTTAAAAACTACCAATACAATAAATCTGGAAAAAACATAGTGCATTTGAAAAAGAATGCAGGTATAATTTGGAGATGAAATTTTATGTAAAACGTGTATAAAAATAGAGGTAGTAAATTAGGTGCTTGATTATTTGATTTCATTTTGGAAAAAAGTATTTGGGACAAAGTACTTATTAGTCTTCAAATTATATGATATAGGCACTATTGTCTTATGAGAGAGTTTAAATTGATAAAAAATGCATTATTGTTACAGCTGCATACAGGATTATTTGCATGCAAAATTATTTGCATGTGTTTCAGTTTCACTCTCAAATAATTTATATGGTGATTCATTTTCCCCTGTTCCACTTCATTAATAGTAAAAAGGAAGACAACTAAAAAAAGAATCATATTTCTGCCTGGAAAATAAGTATTTCATATAAACTGTTGACAAAGGATGCACAGCAATTCACAGCCTCATTTTTTTTCAGTGTAATCACACTCAAGATGCATTTTGTGTTCTCTTGCCTCCAGTATGACTTGAATTGAGTAGTGATGGATGATAATAGAACAAATTTTTTTGAAGTTCAGACTCACCGTCTACCACAGAAGATATCAAATGCACTTAGTAAGATGACAGCAACAGAGTCTTTTCAGACATAGTGAAACAAAACAATCTGCAGGATCTTCCAATTTTCAAACATGAGGGATCCACAAACGTTTTAAACAAAACCTGTGTTCTCTGCCAATATGTGTAAAAAATATGTGTGTACACATAGAGAATGTGATCTTCTAATAAATATTTTACACATTTTCAGCTATAATATTTTCAATAACATTTTTCATCATAAAAAAATTTTGATTACTAAAAATGGAATAAATTGAGTAATAGATAGGCTATTGGGTTTTTTTAGTTGACAGTTTTGTTTTCAGGACAGGAAACCAAGCTCTGAGCTGGGATTACATTCAAGTTCTCGTATTGAAAATCAAATTGTGAGAAGTCAGCAAGGAAGCACTAAGACACAGGACAAAGTCTGTTTGATGCACCAGAAATGAGTCAGTAGTTGGTGGTCTGTTATGTAGGCACTGAAACAACAGCAGAAATACACTGCCATGGAGACAGATTTCTCACAGGTATCATTCCAGGTGCATTTCAGTACTCAGCAGATATTTTCTTTATTTGAAAGCATCTCAGAGAGATGACAAAGAAAATATGGATCTTCCTGAGCCTTGCAGGTGATGGTCAGAGTCCTTCCCTCTACAGGCTCTTTCAGATTAGCAGAGATTTAGCATGAGGACCTCTACTGTCTTTCCCACTCTTGTTTATGGCGGGACTTGGAGCCTCTATACCATGCACAAATAAAGAATATGGGGGAAATGTGAGGATATTTGGCTGCACTATTTTCAAAATACAGATCACCACAAAGTTCTGACTTCAATATAAATAATATATATTGAAGAATATGTAATAGTAATAATTAATGTATAATAAAAGCTGTAATGGATACCCTCTCTTGATACAGTCCAGTATGCCATAGAGACTTCAAATCAAGGCTGATGTGTAGGGGCAAACAGAACCACAGTGAGGTCATGGACCCAACCTCCCTGTTCAAGCAGGGAGCACATAACGGATTGCATCCAGACAGTTCCTGAATATTTTCAGTAAGGGAGACTCCAAAATATCTCTGAACAACCTGTAATCCATGTAGGTTGGCTGTAATGTGAGATCAAGAGGTCTAGATGCCCTGATCCTCTCCACAATAATGCCTTAGATAAAACAAAACTGATGGATCTTAGCCTCAATATAAGTAAAAATGTCAGCTTATGAGGCTACTGGGCAAAAGGCCTGTGCTTACCTCCAGATCTCCTCCACCAAGGATCCCCTAATCAGCCAGAACTCAGGACAGTACCATTGCTTTACATAAAAAGCAATAGTAGCAAAAATAGCAATAAAAATAATAATAGACACTTTCTCAAGCTGTTTTGAATAGATGTGTGTCCAGCAGATCCAGCTGCAGTGTGCCTGAACAAAGGCTTGCAAGGTTTAACAATGCCTTCACTTTTACACCTGCTGGATTATAAACTGCATAAAAACATCCATCTGGTCTCTGCACTTGTGTTAAAAGAGTTTTGTTAGACACTTTATGGTCTAAAAAATAATCCCATTTTGGAATACAATAACATGGGAAATCTTTTATTGGTAGATGAATGACATTTGCAGACTTGAAAGTCACAGATCTGGGATTGCTCATGTATTCTCACTTCATTCCCACTAAAGAGCCTGATGTCTCACTGTTGCAGAAAGATAAGCACCTCCAGAACAAACAGTTACACCAGTGCCACACATTCAGACGAGATTAATTCTATGCATCAGAGTCAAGTAGCGCAGTTAAGCTTTAGTTTAAAAGTAGGTGGCAACATTTTTTCTGTTCTGTTTTCTGATTTACCTGTGGTTACCAGAGTCCTTTTTAGTATAAATTTGGAAGTGGAGCCCCCCAGTATGCATTGAAAAATATCCAAGATACAAAGAACTAAGAACAATATTACCTTATAGCTCAAATGCTTTTTTAAGGTATTAGAAGCTTTTCTTCCAGCTCTTGATGGTGGTAGTATGGCTGACTTCAAACTAGACACCTGCCAGGAATGCTTAGTCCAGGGGACCACACTAAATTTACTCAGAAGACAACCTTGCCAAAAAATATTCTGCTTTGGTATAAGGGCATAAACACAGACTGCTTTGATATACTGATCTACTCCCTCTGTGCCCAATTACTTGCTCCTAAATGGATAGTAGAGGAGAAACCAAGGAAACCTTGGCTGCCTATCACTCACTATATAAAATATAACTTAAAACTGGAAGGATTGGTAGAAGTGTATGCTGCCACCACAACTTGGGTTCATGAGCTGAAAGTTGGTGGCCATGTCACATTCTATGAGAGAAAGTATGTCTCCATTTTGTTGAGGTTGATGAAAGCTTCAGCCTTAAGCCGTGGGGGAACTCCCCTAGTTATGGAGAGTAAATATCACCCACATTGCCCCCTGGGAGTTATTGTGTTAATGACACCAGAAGGTTCTTTGTCTCCTCTATTAAGATTGGGTTTTGTTTGGTGCAGTAATCTACATATTCCTGATCCCTGCTTTCTCATGGAACCCTTCCCTCAGACTCCACTCTCAACCTCAGTTATATAAATTACTGTAACCCTGCTGACCCTTGCCTTTTCTAGTGCCCCCCATACAGAGCTCACATTCTCCAGTCTGATGTTGCAGTTTGTTATTTTCCCCTTATTCAAGTTGCTTTGTTTCATGTCACTAGAACACACTCTCCTTTTACCTTCGCCCTGAAACCTTGAGGCAGCACCCGGTCATCTAATCCAGGCCACCCAGAGCATTGCTGTACCACTTCCTGTAAAGAAGTGAAATTGGAGCAGAAAGGCCTTGTAGTTTTTCTGGCAACTATATATCGGTGACAAGTGTGACTCAGGGGGGGTTTAACCAGCCTGGGTACTGACAGGAAGCAAGATGTGGCAGCTGAGAAATTACATTTAGGGTATTCATTCACTAGCACTGGGCCTGACATGTAAGTATTTATGACCTTAAAGGAATCATGTGAAAAATGTGATTATGGACTGTGTTTTATAAATTATGTCCACCAAGGTGAGTAATGAAAGATTCTCACTGGGAGCCATGAAAATGATTATCTAAATGCATAAGTAAAAGAAAGATAAAAGAAACCTCATTGTGGAATAGCCTGCCCAAAGGGAAAGTTTCTTTTCCTCTCTCAATAATTTCTGCTATAGTCTTATACTATAGTCTTATAGTCAGAAATCTTATAGTCTTCTGCTTATAGTCTTATAAGTCTTATAGTTTGAGTCTTAGTCTCAAACTAAAGGAGTACTTTATAGCTCTACACATTACATAAGATTGCATGCTTAGTTGTGTATAGAACTGTTAGAGTCATTCTTATCCAGACTAAGGAGCTGATCTCAGGAATGTATGCTGATAATGGATTCCAGAAATAATTTATATGTTGTGCAAAAATCATAAATGGGTCTGGTTCTGAAACAGATGAAGGCATACTGAGCTCTTCCTTGTATCTCAAAAGAAGCAGAAAGTGCACAGCTAGAAGTTCTTCTCCCTATTTTAGTCTTCACTTCAAAAATACAAAGAATTATTGGTTTTTGGGAAAGGAATTGATGTGATGGCTGCCAAGACACTTTCTCAAGCTACCATTTTTTATCAGGTTTCACTTTTATTCTGGCACACACAGGACATGAAGAATTTTCAATTTATACTGGGAAAAAGACTGCTGGTTTTGTCACACTGTACAATTCAATGGGCAATCCCTAGGATATAAAATGTACTTGCATTTTTCTTTACTGCTAATCCTACTGTGTAACATAGGTTAGGTTAGTCTGTACCTTCAGTCTGTGCTCCCCAGTAAAGGTTTAGCTGCTCTAAAATAGTTTTAATTCTAATTAACCAACGCTTTTAAGAAAAATTTAAAATACTCAGGGAGGTTTTAATGAATTTTTGACTGAGTGATGTCCAAATATTTTGTTATCTGTGTGTAACTACAGGAGGACATGAAAAAGAAAACAGTGAGGAAATCACTGAATATTTTCCACAAACATCAAAATAGTACATGCAAAGCTAATGGAAGTTAAATTTGAGAGACAAAAACCCAAATCCTTATGACTGCCTATAAATTTGAATAAGAAAATGTTCAGAGTTTGATAGGAGGCATTTTAAACAGTTCAGCTAAAACAACAAGGAATAGAGGTAGAAAACAAGAAAGTAGGAAAATAGAAGTAGAACACACTTGATTTTTGTATCATTCTCAGAGAAATTTCTAAAATAAATATAAATATTTTCCTGGCATAACATCACATAATATTTAGTTTAGAGGGTATTGAAACCATGTATTACTGGGAATGTTGCTTCAAACCTTCTTTTTTCAAGCAGTGCAGTGCCTTCCATTTCTTTCTTCATCAGGGCTGCACTCTTTTTTCTTCCAGTTTTCCTTAAAAAAAATAAAACAACCCATAAAGCAAATCACTGCTGTAATTCTTAGGTCAATTGATTTAGCAAGTCACCATCTACAGCCAACCTACTTTCTTTACATTTAAGAAATCCCCTGGGAATCCTCCCAGGTTGCTGTTGAGAGCATGGACATGCTCAGCATAACACCTTCTCAAGGTTTGGATGGGCTGAGAATGGGCAGGTCCGCATGTGCTTCTGTCCACGACAGAAATGGACAACTGCTCTTCCAAAACACCACGTGAAAAGCTGGAGCCTGACCTGTGAAGCAATCAGATGTCTGCTTACAGTCTCATGTTTGCATTTCCAACATCCCCATGTAATTTTTTTGCCTTCAGAACAGAGACTCTTTGGGATTGTGTTGCAGTGAAGGCAGTCAGAAACTACTGGATTTTTTAGTTATCCCCTGCTCTGTGGTCCATAAACCTCTCTAGGTAATACAAGCAGATGATTCCTACACACACCAAGGAATGTTTTCACAGCTGACTATGAAAGTCTGGGAAATGAGAAGCTTGTGCATTTAGTTAGCTTGGCCAAATGCAGAAAATTTAATTGAAACTGCCATGTCCACTGACATCTCCTAGAAATCAAGGATCAAGGTCAGCTATTTTTCTTCATAAATATCTAATCAACAAACTTCCTTATAGAGTACACGCTGTGTATTAGGCTACATTAACAACCAGACTAGTTTAAGATCAAGGCTTAGAAGTAGTCAGATTTAGTAGTAATAAAGCTAGCCTTAGTAGTAGCAAAGTAGCAGCAAAGTATTAATAAAGTATATAGCTATCGGTAACAGCCTGTAGTTTGCATACATGTATATATGTAAACATATATATGCATATATGTAAGTTTATACATGCCCATATGGTCCAGGATACTACTAATGAAAAAGGTATTTTGTAGGTATGTGAACGCATAAGTAAATGTACAATAGGGCACACATTTCTGTGTATATACATACATGCATACATATATGTAATAGTTTTTGTGTGTGTGCATACATGCACAGCGTGCATGCATCATACATATTGAGGTCCTATGCAATATAAATTGCTGCTATTTTAGGAAATTGTTACAAGGTTCATTTCTAGTGACAAAAAACCTAACTTTGATAGTTTACATCAATGAGCTTTTCTCATTATTGTTCTTGGAAGTTACTTTCACTTGCCTTTTAATGTTCTATTGTAAAATTGCTGACTTTATATGTCAATTCATCCAAAATGGAAAAGGCTAGCAATGAGGAGTGAGTCACTTTGTTCCCTATGACTGGTATATGTTAGTAAGTTCTACTTCAGCTCAAAGAGAGAATCATTATCCTGTGATATAATCCTATGTTTTATATATTTCTTCTTTGGTTAATATATGTTGTGTTGCACATCCTGAAAAAATCTGCTAAATTTTGCAAATCCTCCATCTGTTGTTTCAGTATTTTAATCTTTCCAGCTGCCTAATCTGCATTTTGGATTAAATTGTATGCTTTTTTAAACTTGGAAAGGTGCTTTTGAACACAAGTTGGAAAAATGTAGTAGAAAAAATCCAAAACCTGAAAACAGTAACAAAAGTTTTCTGCAAAATTCCTTTTACTTACAGAAACAAAAGGTCATCCAGATGTATAAAACATACTTTTTGTCCCAAAGCCTTCAAAACTTTGTCCCAGATCTTCGGCACTGCATAATTATTGCTTATTAGATGCTTAACATGATTAATTATTCTTAAGCTAAATTAGAAGTAGATTTAATTTAAGATTAAATTAAGTAAATTTAATTAGATTAATTAAATAAATATCCAAACAACAGGTAAAAACTGAATCCAAAACGTTTTATAGTACATATTATGATTATTATTAAATTGTTGTATAAACTATATTTTAAGTTACTACTTAATTTCAATTTCATTAGATATTGACTAATTGTAAATGGACTCCTTATAAAAAATTTCTGAAGACTGAAAATTAATTTCATTTTCACCCATTTCATCGGTGAAAAATAAATAACTTTCTTTCCTGAAAATTATTGTCCGTGTTAAAACCCTACTTATTGTAGTAGTTTGCAAAATTTCAATGTCCTAAATTATCTGATGTAGAAAATAAGTAGAGGGAAACCAAAGTATTATTGATTCTGAGATCTTCATTCAACCGAATATAGACTGAACAAATATAAATCCAAGTAGTAGGATTTTCTGGATTTAGAACCAAAAAATAAAAAAGCAATTTCAATAACTAATTTCAAATTATTTTTAAAAGTATCGAATGAGTTTGCAGATTACATTCTGGAATGGCTTATCTTTAAAAATGGAGTTTGTTTGACCACCAATTCTCATTTAACCAACAGTTTTTCCTGAGAGTTTCCAAACACTAAACTGAAGTCATTATGTAAATGTAATGATTCACAGGATTTGTTTAGTCCTCCTTTTTAAAGAGAACAAAATATCTTTAGGATTTGTAATTATTGAGAAATATCAGCAATTGCAATTCCCTTCACTTCTAAAGCAATATAATCAAATTTCTGCTTACTTTTTAATTATGGTAGCTATGTCTGGGTGCTTTGTTTTATTTATTCAATTCCACCATATTTTAGTGTATGTTTTATTAAAGATCAAAATAACTACATGCTTTTTCAATCATGAACTACACCTATTAAACATTTTAATGTATCATTTCAGAATTCAAAAAACAAGAAACTCTTTTAATTTTAATTGTTATTTTTCTTTTAAAGTGCATTTACAAAGGGAAAATTCTACAAAAACAGAGAACACATTCTTCACTGTTTTAACCAGCCATTTCTTACATATATACCAACTTGCATATTCAGAAATAAAATTGCTGGAAAGCATGTTCAAAACATCCTAGGATCTTTGTGGGTTTTGGTTTGGTTTGTGGTTTTTTAACAGTAGGCTTAACTAACTTTTGTTATTAGTTGCTGAGACTGCAGTTTATCATAAGTCTTTCACAACACACTGTAGGTGAGACCATTTATGTGACATAGTAGGGAGGAGGTCAAATGGATTCTTTACTCAAGGGCCCAATAGCATGTGTCACAGAAACTTTGGGGTCCAGGAGGCATTCTTCCCAGTAAATTTCCATTTCTATGTTAAATTCAGCATGTATGACCTCCTGAGTGACAAGGCCAAGTATCTTTTTCTTTATTAGATGACATGTGGTTTTTAGATATTAACAGTGTCTAAAGAAACCCTTTTGGTCTATATCCTCATGGAGCTATGAGAAGAATAGCAGAAATGAACAGAGCTGAGATGCTTCAAGCAACTTTAATAATTTATCTGGGGAAAAAAAGCTACATTTATTGAGTCTAGACACAGCAGGAAGCTTTGTCAGATTCAGAGAAGGGGAAAAACAGATTTCATGCCTTTATACATATTACTGATTTAATGAGAATTTTTTTACAATGTTTCATTTAAATGGATCTCCAGTTGCTTATTTATTTCATATGCAACTCACAGTAGCCCTTGAAGCTTGTTGAAAAGCTTTCAGAAATCTGCCAATAGGTAATCCTCTCAATGGAAATTAAGAGACAGACACCTAAGCTCAAGTATTTGTTAAATTGGAGATGTCTCTAAAAATCTACAGAGCAGTTTCCCTCCCCTAATGCAAAACATATATCTGTGTGCACACACACAATTTGAATCTCTAATCTTCATGCTTGTGACTGCATCACTGCTCAACCTATACATAACATGAATATATTCTAATTTTCAATTAATAAAAATAGGAAAAATGAAACTTTTGAAACAGTAGCACAAGTGGGTAAAGTTTGAACATAAAATTACAGAACTTGACATGTTTTTAGAAATGTGTTATTCTCACTACAGCTCCATTACCTGTTCTGGATAGAAAGCAACCAAAATAAATAACAAAACCATATGTCATGAATAGAAAAGGAACTAATGGATATGTACTGATAATGAATTTAAAAATGTCTTAAAAGAAATTAACCTGGGGCTTTGAAAGGGAATTATTATTATGTTCAATTTGTAAATTAGCATGGCTTAACTGTTCATAAATTTAGTAGATTTTTTTTAACAATACTTAGTACTTCTTACTTTTAAGAAAAGATTCACAGAATTTTTCCAAACAGGTTGCCTACCAACTGTACAAAACTTGAGAAAGAAGCAGTCTCCTTAGCCAATGGGATAATAGCGATTGTGAAACACATGATAGTGACCCACATGAGAAAAGGAGCCTTAGCTTGGCATAAAGCTCCCAACCCATGGAATTTCCTGGGTATGAGTCTTGCTTTGGATGTGAAGATGTAACACACAAGAAGATGTTTTTTACAGTACATGTAACACAGCACTGACTATGCATTACCACAGCACTGCCAAGGTCACCTCTTAGGGATTGTTTTCATTCCCTCACTATGTTTTTCCACTAGAATAAAATCCATCTTCTCAGTTATTCTCAGCTCTAACTCTCAGCTCTAACAAGATCTCTAACTATTATCAGAAGCTGTACAAATCATGACTTCTAGGTCAATTTTTTCAAAAATATATCCTCAACCTTAAATCTTCCAGGGTAATCCACCACCCACATGACGTCATTGCTTGCATTACAGATAATTTTTAGCCTTCATTTTTAATTTTAACATTAACAGACTACAAAGAAAACGATGGCAAAATTTCCACTGACCACAGTCAGGTTTACAACGAGCAGTCAATTGCCTGTGTATTGGACCTGTGTGGAAAGGTTTTAGCTGCAGGTTTGGCTGCTATGCAAAGCTACGAGAAGTTTTCCTTATGTTCAATGGAGCCACTGGCTGCTGGCTGCCCCACTGGCCAAGGCCAAGGCCATCAGCAATGGTGATGGCATCTCTGGGCTAACACACTAAGAAGGGGGGAAAAAACCTGCACAACAGCAACATCAGCAGGAGAGGAGAGAGTAGGAGTTCTGCAAGACACCAAGGTCAGCGAAAAAAGGGGAAGGAGATATCACAGAACCAGAACTGAGTCCCCTGAAGCCTGTGGTGCAGACCATGGTGAGGCAAAACATTCCCCAGCAACCCTTGGAAGCCCACCATGGAGAAGAGGTCCATCTGCAGCCCATGGAGGACCCCACAGTGGAGTAGGTGGGTGCCTGAAAGAGGCTGTGGTTCCCAGGGAAGCATGCACTGGAGCAGTTCCAGGCAGGAATCTGTGGACGCCTGGAGAGAGAAACTCACACAGGAGCAGGTTTGCTGGCAGGACTTGAGACCCCATGGGGGATCCATCCTGGAGAAGGCTGTGCCTGAAGGACTGCATCTCATGGAAGGGACCTACACTGGACCAGGAGCAGTGTGAGGAGTCCTACCCCAAAAGAAGAAGGAATGGCACAAACAATATGTGACAAATTGTTTACATCCCCCATTCCTCACTGCCCTACACTGCAGGGGAAGAGGAGGGAGGCAAAATATTGAGTGAAGTCTAACAAGAAGGGAGATGTGGGTAAAAGGTAGTTTTTAGATTTGGTTTTATTTCTCATTATCCCACTCTAATTCTATTTGCAATAAATTAAACCAAGTTTTACTGAAGTCAAGTCTGTTGTGCCTCTGATGGCAATTGGAGAGTGATCTCACCCTGCTCTCTATCTTGACCACTGAGTTGCTGTGTTTCCTCTCCCCCATGCAGCTGAGGAGGAGAGTGATAGCACAGCTTCGATGGGAAGCTGGCATCCAGCCAGGGTTGATGCAGCATAGTCTAAAATCATTAATATATTTATATAAGTCCTCTCTTCTTCAAAGTGCAACATCTTAACTATTTGCAGGAATATTCATGCAAATTTGTCTATCAAATGGGATTAGAGTCCCGTGTGATAGATTGATGATTGAATGCCCTCTACTTTTTGTATTCCTTCTTGGGACATTCAGTGATCACATTTTCTTTTCCCTTTGTCCACGTCCTCCCTTTTCTCCTTTACCACCATATTTTCTGGTTTAAAGTCTCATGCTTTTTCTGTTTACATTTCTCTTACTTCTTATATTCCCATGTCTCTGCTCTAAAATTCTTTCCATCTGTTATTTTTTAAAATTTTGTTCCCCTACTTCAGAACAGGAATGACAGTAACACTCTGAGGGGGGATGAAGCTGCAAATATATTGTTTTGCTCCTGAATGGTGTGGCATTAGAAAATAATTATGAAGGCTTTCTCTTTTATGCCAGCAGGGAAGTTCTTGGGTATGGTACTTACCCCTTTGATTAGGAAAGTGGCATTTTAATATATATTTTCTCTTTCTTTGTCAGTTAGATTACTTTTCCTGTCCACTTATTCTTCCTTCTCTTTCTAAGGAAAGTCTAAGATCACCCATCTATATTTCCCAACTCTCCTTCTCTCTCCAGTTTTCCTTCTCTGGTCCTAAAAGAAATTTTCAAATGTAAGGTGAACATCCCTCATCCATATCAAAAACCAAAAGTTACATCCTGTACCTAAAAATTATGTTATCCCACAACATATATTACACAGGAACATTTGTCCTGCATTAGTCTATATTGTAGTCTATTTTCATTCTTAACATAAATTGTAAGCTTTTCTCATTTATTTCATATTTTTTAGCTTCTTGACATGAAACTAATTAGTGTAAAAATATTTCATTAAAAATCTATCTGCCTGCCATTGAAATTGATGTGAATAGGGACATGGTATTTAAAAACAAACCTGTGCTTTGTTCCGTGCAGTGATCTGATGTCTCATTAGAGTGAGCTTCTCAGTGTGCCCCTGTGAATTCTTTGCAATCTCATTATGCCAAAATAGGATCCATGAGGCCAAGATGAGGAGGACCCTGATATGCTATTCTCATTCTACTAGCATAGACAAATGTAACCCTTTCCCCAAATATCTCACAGGGTTAAGAGAAAGCCCTGATGTAATTGGAGAAAGAAAAAACCACTGAAAGATTAAGTAATTTAGCATTTACAGCCTGCAATACAACAGAGATCAAGTTCAGTATCTGCTGTTCAGACTGGAGTGGTTCAGAATACAGTGCTGAACTTCTCTTGAGAAAAAAGTCTGCATGGAAAAGAAATGTATGTTTGGGGGTTTTTCACTCATCATCTGCATGAATTGAAAGGGAGGTTTGTAGGAGAAACTGTGGCTTACCCTTCTCATAAGGTACTGTACAGACTGCTCTGATTAGACCTGTGTTGAGCAGGAGGATGGACTACATGGCCTCTGGTGGTCCCTTCCAATTTCACACCACCGTGTGGAACCATACAAGCGCCATATTCTCTGATCAGAAGCTGAAAATATTTACTGGAGACACAGATTTGTCTGTATTGACATGATTTGTATTGCAATATTCCTGGTATGGACCTGTTCTGAAGGCCATTAATTACCATTGTGTTCAAACTACCTACTGAGCAGAGTTAGCTTGTGAAGTCAGATTTACACACCATAAAACTGTGAACTTTGCCTGTCACACAAATATTTACCTTGGAGGTGACTACCTAAAAGGGAATGCCCAGAAATACTTTGTGTCTCACCTCTATTCAGATTAGATATAGATGTTGTCACACACGTTAACTGCAAATTATATTAAGTGTAGCTCCTCCTGAATATAAGAATTAGATTCAAAATTTACCAAATTCAACATGCCAAAATTTTCTGTAAAGGTCATCCTTTATATCACAGGTAGATATTCTCCCACAGCAAAGACTGAGACTAGTTGTGTAGAATATTGTCATTCTCTTTTCATATAAGTTTTCAATATCTGAGCATAATTCCTGCTGGATATCTACAGGAAGAGATCAGCTGCTGTTGGTTTAGATATTTTCCAAACATATTTTATTTCTTCTTTCTTTTTTTTTCTTTTTTACAGTTTTTTCAATTTTCCTGATTTTTTTTTCTAATTTAGTAGGCAGTATCTATAAAGCATTTATTCAGTCTTCAAGCTTTCAGATTTTTACCTCTTCTCTGACATTCTTTTGGACTTAGTTACAGTGATGCTGTACTTCATATTCAGCAGCAACTTTAGCTTTAAAAAAAAGATTATAGAAAGATAAAGTGAGTGAAATCGTGCTGCCAGAGGTCTGGACTATAACCAAATCTTTCAGTCTTAATTAATTGACTATTTTATGGTCATAACTAATGGTGCTATTAATGAGGAAACAAAATAGTGAAAAAAATAATTAAGATTTATCTATTTAATTAAATAGCTGTCCTAAAGAGAGTTTAACCCTGCGCTACATGTTATGTCGAGATGCAAAGAAGCATGCTCTGTTGAAATATATATATTTTGTATGAAAAAGCTATGTGGAATGCTAAAATTTCAGAGATGGGGAAAAAATGATTGAAGATCCCTGTCTTAGACATCATGATTGACACACAAGAGACCCCAGATCTTATTCTGTGGAAATAAGATTCAAAACAATAAATGATTGAAGCACCACTCCCAAATGTTTTATTCATAACAAGACAGCTGAGCACAAGTACAGAGATGATGATCAATATTTCTGACAATAGAAAGCATTATATGTTAAATAGAGGCACAATTCCTCACAGATCCCTGCTCACACTTATGGGCAAATCCCAGTGAAAGTTTTTCCAATAATGCTAACACAGGGGATGATTGTCCCACTTATTTGGCAATAAGAAGCTCCTGTGACAGAACCATCATAACACTTTCCGTCATGTCTGAGCAATTGCCCAGGATTCTCTGTGCAAAACCCCATCTGACAAGGCAGCCCTCTCACTGCTTTCTCCAAATGAGAACTTATATACCAGAGGACCATCACTAGATCTAGCTACAACAATGAAGCCTTTATAGAAAAGGCTTTTTAGAAAAAAAAATTATACATCAGGAGCCTTTTTAGAAAAAAAAAATTATACATCAGGAGTAGCTGAATATATTAGGCATCATGAGACTGTTAGCAATTATGTCTAGCACTGTAGGTATCAAACAAATGCAACATTTAGTTAATAGGAGTGAGGCAACACATTAAAATACAGCTCATATCCTCTTGTGATAAACATGCTCTGCTTTCAAAGAGCTGCATGGAATTTTAATTAGGCAGCTACTAACACAGTGGGATCATGTTGTAAGGAGACATTTGACAGTCTTTGGGAAGAGGCAAGAATGTTATGAAGACATTTTTTTTCCCATGATCATTGTCTATTTACTGCATCTATTGGGAAGAGAGTGAAGAAATTTTTCACTGATACAGAAATGAATTCAAGGATTTTGCTAGTAAAGAAGGGGGGTTTTTTGTTGTTTTTTT
>VWZN01016662.1:7619-25826 GCA_013396955.1 Regulus satrapa
CCCTCAATTTATTTTTTGTTTTTTTTTTTTCTTTTGTTTTTTTTTTTTTTTTTTTTTTTTTTTTTTTTTTTTTTTTTTAAGCTGCTTCAACAAGATGCTAGACCAAAAATTGCAGAATTAATTGTGGTCAGACCCTAGTGATATCTGTGTCTTTCATTTTATAATACATGTGATATATAAGAACAAAACAAACAAAGAAAAGTGTCATTTTTCTGTGTCTCTGTGAGTTTTGAATGCTTAATAAAACTCTTTTTTTTTTTTTTTGTTCAGATAGGCAGAAAAATGTCAATGCAAAAACTTACATTTCCTAATATTTCACAAGGCTTGTAACATTTATTATCAGTGTGAAATTAAGATGGTGATCAACTTCTTCTAACATCCACATGATTCAAGCACACGTATGTCTTAGTACCATGTTGCCAAAAAATTACCCTGGGAAAACTGGACTCCCTAAAGCCACTCAATCCATTGGTGCTTTTGATGTTTTTTGATGAAAAGTAACAGCTGAAACTTGTAAGAACCTCATGTGTTAATCTTTCCTCTTTATTCCATCTTTCATGGATTCAGATCCCAAATGAAATTTTAACTTGTGATAAGATTGTGCTGATTTGTGTGGGGATTGTTTGTTATTTCTTATTAAGTGTATTTCTTTGGGAAAGGATTATACTACATTTAAATTATTAGGTTTTTTCACTTATGTTTAATATTTTCAAGGAAAGTAAAAAAAATAACATTATTCTTTGGGAAATATTGGAAGAAAGCCATTTAAGTTTGATCTTCTGCATTTTTCTGCATGATGTACAATTGTAAATTGCACATATCATTAAAAAGGAAGCCAGTTTTCCATTACTGTGGAGAAAACACAACATGGAAAGCAAACCATTCTTCAGTGAAATTCTGTCACACATCATATAATGATTTATTGGTCTTTTGATTATTCCAGATCTACCTATCACGAGCAGCATTACTGGGCTTTGGTACAATACAAGGGAAATTATTATAAGTGAAATTTAATTAATTCAAATGTAAATAAGTAGAGATGGCTTATTGTTGATGAGTCTCAGCTTCTTGCCATGTATTTTAATTTATAAAAATTGATTATGAGAGTTTGATTAAAGTGGGTTTTGAAATTTTGAGCTTACTTTTAATTTCCAATGAGTTTTTACATTTGTCTCCCAGTGTGAGAGTCTTTAAGTACAAGTATTTCACAATGAGTTTGATTAGAATGTTGGTATGAAAAGCAATTTTATTCATATTCAATGTGACCAAATTGAATTTTGCAGTCTTATAATAGCCATATATATTTATTTATTTGTCTTATTATACTGCTTTGGTTTTCTGGCTTAAATTAATTTCAAAAGCTATTGTAAAAAAAATGAAAAATACAGAACAAGGTCTTTTCCCAATACAGTGTAAAGTAAGAATCATGGTCCTAAGGGGGAAATAATGTGGAAGAACTCTTGGTAATGAGATTGGCATCACAGTCCAACAGAAAGGAGAGCTGTGTCAGCCACTGAACAATTCAAAACACAATCAAACACCTGAGCTGAGGGTGACGCAGCATCCCCAAATAATTCTTGAGTTAGATGTTACATTTCCTCTCCTTCCAGTTCTAGAGATACTGTGATGCCATGCTGAAGTATTATCCTACTACTATTTATTTTAAGCACCTATTTTTTGTGGAAGAAAGTTTGTTTTGCCTGGTTCTTACCAGATGCAGAAATTCTTGCTTTTCACTTTCTCTCTTCCACAAGGAGGGTATAGTCTTCCCTTTTAGAAGGAGAATTAATTAAGAAATCTATGAATGACAGTAGAGGATGGTTTATGTCTTTTATGTCTCTAGTGCACCCTCATATATATGCTGTAATTTGGTGGTCCTCCTCAGCCCTACTGGATATCCTGAGGGGTACAGGCCCATTTCCAGGAAACCTGAAGTCTTTGAAGATAGGAGAGGTGCAAAGAAACTAAGTCAGGCAACGCAGTCAGTCTAACTAGAAATGCTTGAGAGGCAGAAGTAAAATAATGAGGAAAAGTGTCAGCTGCTAAAGAAAGAAACTATTTTCCTGCCACCCTCCACAGATGAGGTAGTGAACCCTTTCATGCTACCTGGAAAGATGAATTCTAAATATCTGGGACATGAGGACATGAACAGCTGTGCCATTGACAGTAATACAAAAGAAGCAGAAAATTTGTAATTATTTCATGTGTTTCTGCAATACTTACATTGTCAAGGTCAACAAAAGCCTGCAAAAAATCTAGATCAGTAAACCTAGAAGAGAGCAAGGTAATGCACTTTATTACTGAATACACAATTATTAGGCATGACGCAGGAAGCCTTTTCATTGGCAGAATAAACAAGAGCCATTGAGGCACAAGAGAGATGAAACACATTGGTTGGAGTCATTATTTTTTGTCTCTCCTCCTTTCTTCCCTAGAACACTGAGGACAGGCGTCTTTATTGTGATGATCAGATAAAATAGCATGGTGAAAGCACTGGGGCCTTGCAGTCATTAAGATGCCGATTTCCCAGTGTCACAAGCCTGCTGAGAAATTGAACCACTAAGGCAGTTCCTGGTGGGTGAGTTAGAGTCACATTTTCCTGATGTGGTTATGTTCTGCAGTAATTTTTAGAACAGAAAATCTAGTTAACTCCTGTGAGAAAATAAGCTTATTCTTCATTCTCATATTATCATGATTATGATTATGATTATGATTGTTGTTGCTGTTGTTATTATGTTACTTCTGACTGACCAGTCCTCTCTGTAGCTTCTTTTAGAGCAACTAATTTGATTCGGTTATACTCCAATTCTGGAGCAAATGCTACTCCAGTGTGTTGGAGAACATTCACAGCTCCAGACACCTCAGTCAGGTTTAGGATTCCCCCAGAGTCTCAAGGTCATTTATCCAATAAGGAGCAAGCAGCAAGGTGATAGCATGTGATTCCATCTGAAGAAAGCTAAACATGTCTCAGCATATCATTCTACTCAATGGAAAGATTGTAAATGGTAAAGATGGTAGCATCTTTACCATTTACAATCATTTTTTGCTCCAAGGAAGTCTATGGGTTTGTTGCAGAGCTACATGTCATAGTGTGGTCATTTAGGGACCAGTCTTGACTGCAGGAAAGTCACCGAGGAATGTAGAGGGACACCACTGAAAATAGCCTACTGTCTCAGACTCTGCTACACTGGAGTTAATCATCCTCTGAGGAAACTGGATTAGTCAAAGTTCTAAAAGTAAGTGGATCATTTGAGATTTTAAATTTATTTTTTTTCATTCTGGTTCTGCTCACATCTTCCTCTTGGCAACTGCCCTTATTTAAGGATAATTACACTGAAACTGTATCGGGGTGGACACTGGAGAGCAGAAGTAAATTGAACTTCTTTCTAAATTCCTATTTTGTTCCTTTCCAAAGAACCATCTCAGGAGATTCAATTAGAATAAAAATTATGCTACCATGCACAAGCTTTTCAAAAAATAAAATATTTTTAATCTGATAGATTTAGACAGTCAAACTAAACAAAGATATAGAATATCCTATCACAGCTGTTTTCTCGTCATTGGCAGTTTTGGTGTTTTTAGGCTATTTCTTAGCTGTGACTCTTCTGATGCCATAAAAAGCTGTATAGATAGAAATATCTACACATCTGTGAGGTGTATTTTCAGTATCTACATCTTTGGGCTCTCAGAAGTTGCCTCAGTATTTGTGCAAAATGTTGATTCTTTGCTCTGTATTGGGGAAATACCACATTTCTAAATAGGCACAGGAAAGCCTGTAGCTATCATTTGCTGTATACTTGATAGCATCTTATGAATGGAAATAAATGCTCTTCATTCCTCTTCTTTTTGCACTTTTAATAGTAATATTGAAGGAAAATGTTTTGCAATAAGCAGAAAAATTGCTTAAAATGACACATCCACTTCGTGAGCAGTCTTTGGTGCCTTTACACTAATTTGTCTAACAATAAAACAGATATTCAGAATCAACCAGATTCTCACAGTGTAAGATCAGCAGGTCCAAGTGTAAGAGAGGAGAAAGCAGGTTCCAAAGCATTTTAGTAGATTTTATGACTGCCAACTGTTTTCTGTCTATATATATTCAATCCAAGTCAAGTTACAAGTGAACTGCTTCTTGTGATCTCAACTTAGTGTTATAAAACAGTATGTATATTGCAGAATTGCTGCAGATTTTGGCACAGTTATGGCAAAATGCTATGTCTGAGTGAGGAAGGCTGATGTTTGCTCAAGCAGTGAGGAAGTTTCTCAACATAGAACATGAGAACATCTGTTGATAACTTTTGGTTTATTAGACTTTCTTCCCTGCTGATGTGTTATACTCCAATTTCTTCTTCTACTGAAGATGGTTGTGCAGAATACCACCTGTTGTTTCCAGATCTGTGAAGAGTTTTCAAGCTTCTTGTTAGTTATAACACCTTTCCTGTGAATATCATTCCAGCAGAGTAATTCTGCCAAAGGGGGATACAGAGGTCTCACCAGGAGGAAGTCATGACAGAGCACCAAGTTGTAGCTATGTACGTATAAGCAATTATCTGTAGCTGCTCACTATTTCAAAATAATTGGATCAACAGTGTGTTTACTTTAAGAATAACTCTTATTGCTAGTTTTTCGGACACACTTTTTTCCAGTTGTAAGCAAGGCACATGTCTTGTATCTAATGAAAGGTCATTACAAGTTTGAATGGGACATATTTGTGTAACTAGTATGATAATTGTTCTTACTATAGGCTACTTCAAACATATGCTATTATGGTATTGGTATGATGGATTTTAAGAAACATAGCTGAATATAAACTTTCTTCCTCAGCAATGAAATAGGATTATACAGATTGGCATTACTGATTTCTGGGAAAAAAAAAACCTGTGTGCTTCCATTTTAATGTATAAAGATTCTGAACTCTTCCTCCAAATTTAAAGCTGACTTGCAAGTAGAAAGAAATTTAAAATTTAATACCTTTAAGAAATTTCTGATGATATGTTGCATGCTTTTGATTATGGAGTTAGGAAGAACACTGAGTTACATTTAAAACATGCTTTTTAAAATATTTGGATTATCCAGCATATTGTAAGTGTTTTGGAGACATACATACCTGTTATATACCTGTTCAGAGAGAGAATAATTTGTTCTCTTTCAATAAGAAGAATTAAATGTATATTTATTAATATTATTGTCAGCTGTATTTATGGCATCATTAATAATCATTAAAAGTAGTAAACATTCATGTGTTTAGAGAATAGTTAGTATACTATGTGTTTAGAAAATAGTATAATAACAACTATATGCTATAATGTTCCCTTTGCTACTGGCTTATTTTATCATCAGGAGAGGAGAGAGAGGATCTTGGATCTAAAAACACTGAATTCTTTTTTTTGCCATTTTCTTTGTAAGATACTAATAATTTTAGAAAGACTTATATGCTTATTTGATTTTCTTTTTCCTTTTCTCCTTCATGTTAATATGTTATAGCAGGACATAATGCCACCTGTTCTACCGACATACAGTGAGAAATACAGAGATGATGTTTAAAAAACTGTCTTCCAAGTTTCTCTATTTTTGGGATAATCTTCTATCTCTGTCTAGTGATTCATTAGAATAATGCTTTTTTACAAATATCTGAACTTACAGAATTCATATTTCTATCACTGTGGGTATTTTTGTTTGGTTTTTTGGGGTTTTTGTTTTGTTTTGTTTTGTGGGGTTTTTTTTAAACAAAAATCAAAGCTAATGCTTTTGATCAGAATTTCAGTAGTTGGTTTTATTCCTGCAATGTACGTTATGTATTTTGGTAACTGTAAGTAGTATTAATAATTTTTGGTCTCCATGAGGTTTTGCCAGGAACTGGCACAATCCCCAAGACTTTTTCTCCATAATTCACAAGGATTAAGAGTAAGAACTTGTTTTTGTCAACGTGGCCATAAAGTTTATGCCATAAAGTGAGTCCAGCTGTAATGAGTATGTGTACATTACTTTGCATTGCCTTCTCTTTTATCTTAAAAGAAGAATTGTCTATTCCAAAAATAATTCACAGTGTAAAGCTGAGCCCAAACAAAGTATCGCTGCTAATCTTGCATTGTGCAATACCGACTTTTTGCCAAGCATATCTTATCAGTCATTCAGATATCAGTCCTCTAATTCCAGGCACCTTCCTGCTACACAAGCCAGAGGAAGAATACCATTTGTGAAGCAATAAAACACTGAAAATCCAAATACTTCAGGGGTGACCTGTATAAAATATCTAAATATCCTTCTTATGGTTTTGTGATTATTATGTTATGAAGAGTTAAATTATGATCAGCCAATTTTCTGCTTATTTTTCCCAACCTCCTGCTGATGGACTCTGCAGCCAACAGAAACTGTTTATCATAGTACACTTATGATGTTTTAATCTTATTTTTAATGAAGCAATTTTTGAAACTAATTTTTCTAGTTGCAGCATTGTTTTGCCATAATATAGTAAGAACACAATAGAGGATCTCCAACTTTTTGGCTCTAAGAGTCTCCTCTGTGACTAAAGTTATTCCTTTTTTTCTATACTCCTTTAGGAATTGCATATAAAGTTATGCCTTTTAGTCCATGTTTTGAAAAAACCAAATGAAAAGCACTACTATTATCCATAATGCATATGCATTAATTTAAAAAATAGAATTCTTTTCAGTATCAATATGAGTAAAAGTTTAGCTTTCTCTCAGTGGCATGTCTAATATTTTTGCTTGATTATTTAAGAGCTTCTTTGTTGTTTAGTTCCTTTGTGAGCATAGTGGAAGTGAAGTGAATAGGCAAATAGACTCGGCACCAAGGTTCTTGTAGAAAACCTTTTCCAAGTGGAAAAGAGTGGAGTTGACTGGTTCCTAGCTCTCTCATGTTCTACCATTTGAATCAGGGCAAAGGTGCATAAAATGGTGAAAACAGTACAAGCAACTATTAGAGTTGCTAGGCTTTTGTGCTTATTTACACAGATGTAATTAAACAATGTGCAGAAAAGAAGAGAATTAAGTCCAGTAACCTTAACTGCAAAATTAATTTATGCTGCAGTAACTATTTTTAAATAAAAAAGGAACAACAGAAGCTATATGAGGAAATATGGTCAAGTTCCCATTTGTCCTGAGTCGTCTTTAGGAAATTGTTAAGGATTCAGCAGGAAAAAAAAATTACAAGTTAATGGGACTTAGATTTGATAAATCATGCAGTTAGGAGGCAGAGGCATTAAAAGAACAGCATTTATAAGGAAAATGTAAAACTATATCTGTCATCATAAAGTTTCATGGTAGTAAAGCTTGTCCTGAGCAGACCACTAGGATTTCAGGTCACGAGCTACTATTTTAGTTACCCATGTCAGGAACTTTGAGAGGATCCAGTGAAATTTGAAGGCTGATTTTGCTATCCCTATTTCTTCATCTAGTCAACCGTAGCTTACATTTATTTCTGAGTCTCATCCCTTCATCTGCTTGTTTTGGACCTGATGACTCTGCCTAAAATTCTTTGATACCTATTTCAGTCTGAGGAAATTGTTTGTTGGTGTTTTCTCTTCTGTCACTAATGTGTCTGTGAAGAACAATTTCATTCCTTTTCTTTTCTCCAAGTTTTTTTACCACTGAAATCTGGGCACACAATCTGAGATGGAGCTCTGAATGCCTCTATCTCTATGAAGTCGTTAGGACACTGTATGCACTGTTGAATGCTGTCAACATATGACAAGTACCAGAGGAGGCTTAGCTGACATTCAGCTAGAAAACAAGCATTAGCTACAGGTCACAGAATAAACATAGATACAGAAATAAAATTCAGCAGGAAAATATGAAAATTAATATATACAAGCACAACAAAATTTTATAAAGGACACATTACCTCTCTCAGTCCCATCTTCCAATGTGTACTCATGAGTGACACAAGGGCTAGGAGTGGTTTCAAGTCCTAAGTGATCTTGGAATCTTAACTTCTATGCAGCAGTGCTTCAGTATGTTCAGGTTCTGCTGTGATTGGTGTTGTCCTAAAATCCAGCAGCACATTTAGAGAAGTAACAGCAAGAAATGGGAATAGGAAGCCCTGCTGGAACTCAGGAACCCTTGCAGAATACATATGCATGACTCATCTTTTCTTCAGCACATACTTCTCTGGGAACAATGTTAAGCTAACAAGGCTATAAGAATGGATAATTATGCTCTACAAACCTGCTCATGTGTCACTTATAATTGATATCCTGAGAGACCAAGGTGTTAAGATTTACAGTGATCACAAGGAAATCTTATCAAAAGCTGAAACTTGAATCCAGACCATCTTGCACCTTAGTTGGATTCCTATATACTTTCTTTCCATTGTGATTATTCCTGCTTTAACATGAGCACTGGCTCCTTTGAATGTGGCAAATAGATAAGTAAAAAGTTAGGAAAATAATTTAGCTCAACACATTTTGCAGGTTTTCTTGAAGCATGGCTCAAGAGCAGGGGAGCAGCAGAGACCTATTTAGTAAAAACCCCAGTGTTTCTAAAATTCTATTGTATTTGAAAGAACTGTTGCAGAAATTGATATTTTTTTTTTTCCTAAAATGTTCACCATCTCCCTGAGAATATGCACTGTTTATTCCTCACTGGAAGAGGAGGTAAAAGTCCTTTTTTTCCAGAATTTGTTTTTCTAAGGGTTCTTAAAACATGTGCCTATATTTGTACAGTCTTTAGGCAATACCTGTCCTTTTAACAGATTAATTTTTCAGTTATTAGAAAGAGTGTCTATTAGAAGAGTTGATTAGACACCTGAACTTCATAAGATTCACTATATAAGTAGATACAAGGTATATCATGAATCATGGAGAAAACTGAGGGGAAGAGGGGAGTCCCAAGTCCCAAGGATAGTGTTAAAAGCTGCTTGATGTGAAACAGATATATCAGATTCAAGGTTAAGCCTTTAGTAGCTTAGGTTTTAAGGTGGCATCCAGGAGTTTTGTTTTCTTTTTACCACGACTGATGAGTATGTATATAACATTTTTCTGCAGAGAAAAAGTTAGCATTACAGGTGGGTAAAACAAAATTTGATGGGTTAAAGTTATATCTTGATCCAGATTTGTAGGCTAATAAGAGAGGAATTGTGGTGCTGAAACATAAACATGCAATAGGTCATTGCAGTTCTTATCTGTGTATTGCTTGTTACACTCAATATATACTGATACATCAACACAGAGAAACACAAAGAGGTACAGCTGGCTGTATTGCAGGACCCATGTGTATTGTTTCTCTGAGAAACAGTTTTTTTCCTCTAATTGACCAGAGATGTTTAGGTCTCTTTCTTTTAGAACAGTAAAAGCCAGAAAGCCATAACTGACAGCAAGCCTTTCTCTTTCCCCACAAATTGCATAGATTACAGTTTCTTTGAAAAGTGTCTCTGGAGTTTCAGAGCTTTCTGAAGTAATACTATCTAGAATTAACAAGCCAGTGCTTGTTAGAACTGTGTGGCGGTTCCTTTATGCACCAGTGCAGCAAACTGAGAATCAGCTGCAGTGTGATTGCAAACTGTCATTTATGGGTTTTAGCCTCAGAAAAATCTATGACAAAGAGTAATCAACTGCATCTTCTTTTTTTTTTTAATCTTCAATTAATAGATCAGTCCAGGATTCCTAATAATTTATTTTCATTATCAAAGAAATATTAAATTTGTGAAGCAGCATAAAAGTGCTGAAGTTCAAAAAAATAGTACTAACTATGTATTGTCTGCATACCTCTCAGGAATATTATAAAGAGAAATTTCAGCAATACTGAAAAGAATAAACATAAATTTTAAAAAATAAGAAAGAAATCCAATGACCCTTAAGGAACCAAAGCTAGGAATACAGTAATAAAGACACTAGAGACTTGACTCAAAAGATCAGTTATACTCCTATCTCTTCTAATGTTTTCCTGTGTAGTTGTAGGCAAATCTCTTTGTATTTCCATTAACCTTCAAAAAGCTGCAGTACTGACTCCTTCTTTGTTCTTGTTGTTTACTTCTTTTGTTTTGTTTTGTTGTAACGAAGCATTGGAGGAAGAAAAAAAAGCAGCCACTTTTCCATCATTTCCTAGATTGTTATTATTCCTACACCAACTTTTCTTTGCTTTCTGACTCTAAAAAACCCTCTAAAAATCAAATATAGATGCTGAGATCTACCAACTGCAAGAAAAAAAGTTGGGCTCCCTCTTTCCAGGAGGTTAGTTTGACAACAATTTTAATCACTTTATAACCCACAGTGTGCCATTAGTTGGGGAATGCAACATAGATCTGAATTAAATACAATGCCACTCATAATCAGGAGTCCTTTGGAGCTGTTGCCATTACTGTAAGTTATTTTTATTAGTGCAAAAATGTATTGATGTATGAGCACACAATTAATCCAAAAAATAGGCACATTTATAACACAGAAGAAGGAAATATGAGGAAAAGGAGAAATGTAAATTCTTCTGCGTTATGTTTTTCAGAGTAGCCAGTGATTTTAACGAATAAAAGAAAATATGTATCATAAAACTGAAGTGATAGGTCATAGTAACTAAGAGTAGGATAATAGCATCACATAAAAATATCCTGGAAAACAATTGTATTTAAGTTTTTAACTGCCAGATCTCATTTAAAAACAGATTAAAAATCCTTTTTCTTTCATACGGTTTATTGGAATTGCTTGAATGGTTTAGCATAATTCTCTTACACCTTGGTGCAATGTCAAAATAGAATTTTGTCTGATCCAGACAGCAGGCTGCCACCAGACTGACATTTTCCAGTATTAACCCTATTCTTCTAGCAGTATTCTGAATGGAATTTTAGTTTCATGGACCATGGGAGTTTTGAAGGATATATCCATTACTGATCAGTCGCCAACCAATACTCAGTATGCAGATGGCTCTTTATCTATTTTATAGCAAACCCTTTATTGAGGATGCATTGGCAATGCTGCTTCCATTTAGCAATCAGAAAACTGAAACACAAAATATGCAAGATGTTAAAAAAATAGCTGGCAGGACACAGCTGTTCTGTATGGTTACCTGTTAGCAGAGTATGTTACTTCACTTCCACCAGATTTCCTGGTATTAATTATAGCATAAAAGGCTGACCTAGAGCATAAGTATATAAATTATCACTTCAAGATGGAGATATGGATTTTTTTCTATCCCACTGTTCTCCAACTGTTTTCTCTTCATACATACACACAGCAAAAGTCTTGTGGTGGAATGTTCCATTTTTGGGTGGAAAATAGGTGAACTTCCAAATATTCTATCATTGTCTGCTAACAATTATGAAATCAAACAAGTGCACTGACACCGTATGGTATTTTATTACATTGAAATGAAAACTTTGAAAGGCCTTTTATTATCAGTAGAAGTAAAAGCAATTCTTTACCCTGAAATATGTAAATTTGATTAAATAAAACCATGTTACAATTTTTGCTTGCTTCACTAGTTTTAGAAGAAATAATGTGATTCCAGTGCTGCGCTCTTAGCCCATCTCAGCCAAATGTTACAAGGTCTTAAGTGCTGCGCAAGCCTTTGAAGATTTCAGTGGGTCTTTAGTAACGCCATAGTCCTTAGGCTGGCACCCAGCCCAGGATGAATTTTACTTTTGATGGCAACAGCTGTGTATCTATCAGGTTTCTGAATATATGAAGAGCGCAAAGCAGGGTGGTGCCGTCCCCAGGCAGCTGCTGAACGCAGCAGAAACAGAACTGCCATGCTGGGATCAGGGCAACTGAGTAACAGGAACCAGCTGGGGTTTTTGTCCTTCGGCATGTGACCCTTCTCATTCTGCTCCAAACCTTTCTGGCAGTTTAGGCACTTTAAAAGGCACATTTCTACCTTGTGGACAACATCAGTTATAGGTGTAGCTCGAACACTGCCTCTTTTTCTCTTCTTAGTATCCTCTCTGTTAGCAGCAATTTGCCATGTAAACATGGCAACTAGTGGTTGCATTTACAAGTCTTGAAAATAAAAAAGATTATGGTAAAAAACTTAGCACATAAAAAATCATAACAATTGGAATACTTTGAATATTGCAAAATCAAGAGATGACATCTCTAAAGCAATAAACGAGCACTTAAATAATGTACTAAACTTTTATGCTTCATAGAAGATACATGCTCTTGTTACCATTATTATGGATGTTTATTTTAATATTTCTGAAGATTCAGCTCTATTCTTTGACAGGATTTTCAAGAATGGACAAAGAACAAAGCTGATTTTTTTTTCTGCTTCCTAGAGACGTTTAAGAGTATAAATAAGAAACACAATGGGTTTCAGGGTTTCTTCTTTTTTTTTTTTTTTTACTGCCTAATATTAAATGCCTTTGATTTTGTCATGTGGAGACTGAGTAACCTAATGACTATTTAGTTAAAAATAAAGTAAAAAGAAATAAGTAAAATCAGCTCTTTTCAGAATTATCAAGATCTGGGCTTACCTACTGAAAGACTGCTGATCAACACACCTTCAGAATTTTTTTCAGTGGCTCATATTCCTTTCACACTGGCATTATAATGTAATACCACCCCACAGCTGTCAAGAAGGGGAAGCCAGCAATACTACTCCATATCTGTCCCTCTCACTGCACCACAGGCAGAATCTGCAGCATGTCCTACATGTTGTTCTTAACACCTTGTGTTCATTTGCAGGTAAACCTGGGAGCCCCAAAGGTCTGGGGCCTGTGAGGTCTGTGGGAGGGAACTGGAGGGCACAGGGAAAGTGGGGCCTTATCTTGCACCACGCAGCTGTAACCGGTCTGTCTGCAAAAGAGCATGACTATTTCAACCTAGCATTCTCAGTTCAAATAAAAGTCAAACCTTTCTTGAAAATTGATTATATGTATTTAAAAAAAAAAAAAAAAAAAAAAAAAAAAAAAAGAAAAAGAAAGAATGACAGAAAGAAGGAGCATTTAAAACCATGAAGCTCAGCAATTNTAAAAAATTTTATTATTTATTAAAAAAAAAAAAAAAAAAAAAAAAAAAGAAAAGAAAAGAGTAGAGTATAAAGGGAGCAATTGTACCTTAAGTTAGTTATTTGACTGGATTTAGGTGGTTTATTTCCAACATACCTCTCCTTGTCTATTGATCAACATCCCCTGGGATCAAGATACCTTCCTGAAAATCTGCTCTGTTACCTTCTCCATCTGGAAAATAAAGACAGAGCTGTATTGCAGTGAGTATCTGTATATAAGGAACTTTTCTCTGCATCCCACTGTCTCACCCTGTAGATCATAGAAATCAAAAACTCAGTGAAGTGTGTTAAAAATTGAATAGCTCTCCATTGCTGTAAGGCACCTCAGATATAGACTTAGTCATTCCTGAGCTGCTCTTTCTTTTCTGTTTCCTGTATTTCAGACAGACCTTTAAGATCAACAGAACCACATATTTTTATTGATTCTTTTTCATAATATTTTATAGTTTTATGACTGGCACATTTTTACTGCCATTAAAATACTACCTGTGACCATTCTACATCTCCTAACTCTCATCTCCTTCATGTTTCTGTTATCCTCACAAAGTGTCTTGGGCTCCATTTAATCCTTTCTCACTTCTCTGAACTCTGTTTTGATCTTCCACCAGTTCCCTTTTGCCATTCCCATCCTGGCAAGTCTCTTAAAAAAAGTTTTTCCCTCATGCTCTCCTTAGTCCTTGTCCTCTCTTCTCTTGAGTGTAAAGGTTACCTGATTGTCTATCTGCATTTTTTTTCCAATAAAGATCATCATATACACAAAACCCCATGACTGAGGAAGATCATTCCACATTTATGATTTCCAGCAGCAATATTTGCAACCTTGACATGAATTTATTGGCTTTTACTGTGGATGCTACAAATACAGTATTTTATTATCCTTACAATTACATCTATTTTAATATCATTCTATTTGATTCAGTCAAGTTTTTTGGTTTTTTTTTTTTTTATTAGAAAAATAATTGAGAGGTTAATTGAACTAGGAGGTCAAAATTTGGATTTATCTCTCTCCAATCCTTTGTAATAAAAGATGGAATATTCCTAGGGAGAAGTTAAATAGAATAAATGTTACAACTTGGCAATAGTTTTCTCTAAATACCTATTTCTAAAACTGAATTGCAAAGCTAGTGTCTATATTTCTTTCAACTCTTAGTTTTGTCCTTTCTGTTAACATTAACCCTGGATATATTATTAGACTTTTTAAATGCTGGGGGTAGCATATATTGGTTTTGTTGAGAAAGTTTTCTGTAGATAAGAAGAGAAAGTGAACTGTGGTCCATATAGTCAATGAAAATCTAATTAATTTATTTAGTCTGTAAAAGGAAATTCATCTGTCATCTTCACACGAATCTTCTTTCATTCTCATAATTCTGCCCACATTAGTTCCACATAGAAACTAGAAGATAAAAATTAAAGTCTTAAATAGCTTAAAATGGAAAAGTGTTTTCTAGAGTGTGTGCAATAGAAGCAACTTGGTATTGCAAGTCCTTGGATTTGTATTTTTCAAGATGAAAGCTTGATGATGATTAACACAGATTTTTTTCACATCTCCTTCTCTACCTGTAATATGTCATTAAATCAATTTTTTTAGATTTTTTTTTTTTAATTCTATCATCTGGAGCAATCATGTGACATAGGTACAAACAACAAAAATTTTATAAAACTTGTTAAAATTGATGGAGACTTCAGTTCTGATAATTTACAGGAGAATACTGTAGTTTCCTCAATCTATAATATAAAAATAATTACTCGGATAAGCATTTACTTACAAGAAGCATTACCTAATAGATTCTTATTTGAAAGACTGCTTGATAGAGAAGCAGTTGGTTCACAAAACCACTTGATAAGTAGTAAATAAATGTGCAGCTATTAAATTGAAAATATACTAATAGGTACATTACTGAAAGAGAGTTAGAGGGGACAGAAAAAGTGTAATATTGTAGAGTCTGAAAAAGAAATAGAGAAGAGACAAAATGATGGAAATGTTCTTCGAGGCAGGGGAGAAGAGGGGAGACTTAATAACAGTCTGCTCCATTTCCAGCATATTTGGTTAATGTTGTTTTGAGAAGTAAGACATTGTTTAAATAAAACTTATGCTCAAATAACATAAAAGTATTTGAAGCAAATTAAATCTGTATTAAAAGTCTGTTCTTATATGTTACAAAAACACAGTTTTATCCTACACTAATGTTCATTTTACTAATATGGAGACAACTGCCATAACTAATACTAACGAATAATACTAATAATAACTATTACTACTAGCCTGTGGGTGGTCACCTATGGTGACCTGTGGGTATCTGTGTTCCCTCAGGTAAAAATGTGTTTGGATGTGGATTAAAAAGTAAAGCTAACAGAGTGCAAATATAATATGTGAGTCATTAAATAATGCAGAAAAAAAAAAGTAAAACTTCTTACTGAAAACAGAAATAACTCTTTTCTGTCAAGAGACACCTTAAAATTGAGTATTCTGAGAACAAGACATTTTTAACATTATCAAACTTTCTGGTTTCATGAAAATCTTAGAACTCACTCTAAGTTGCATTACAGCTCTCAGGTACACGTATTTTGTAGTGAGATTCATCTATAAAGCAGTGACCCATAGGTCAGGAAATAAGTAGAACATTTTTTACATTTACAAAATGTTGCCTTCAAGCTATCTGCTACCAATACTGTAATGGGCTTTAAAATATTTTAAATTTTTAGAATTTTAAAATAATATAAATTTCCCCTGGTTTTCAGGTAAAAACATCTTAACCTTTAGAAATGCTTGGCTTTCCAATGGTCTAACTTTTTCTGGTTTATTGTATTTTGGTGGTGCTTTTTCTTACGAAAGCAACAGATGTTCCTTCTTTAATGTTAATAATTAACTTGGAGTTTCTGCCCCCAGATGCTGGGCACCCTTGGGAGGTTCCCCACTAAGGGAGACCTCACTATCTCAGTTTTGTGCCAGGAAAAAAAGATGTGATGGGCACTTTCACTCTTTGGTCTTCAGATTTATTATTATCTTATCTAAAAAACCTGGCACCGTCCACACAGGACTTAGTGTTTAGGAAAATCACCCCCAAAAATGGCTGAAGAATGTGCAGTTTCAAGGTCTTTATATTTACTTTTGTCCAATTAACACTAGAAAGGTATCTTATTTTTCTTTCTTTACCAATTATCATTTCTTGTCCATGTACATAACTAAAAACTGCGGCAGATCCCACCCAATCGTCCTGGGCTAATAACACTGGAGAACATAGAGTACATGAAGAAGAAAAGAATCTCAGGACAATGCCCTGTTCCTTCCATCTTGAGTCCATGTTAACACCCTAAAACCTAAGCTTCTCCCCCTAGTGATACACTACACTAATTTCTATTATCTATCTTAGTCTTTTGTGGATTTCGGTTTATCTAGAGATTTTTGGAAGACCTTCTCAATGGGTGAGGGTCAAAGTATTTTCCTGGAGCTCAGGATCCCCCAGAGCAGCCAGAGAGACACTTCTCTGCTTCTGGGTTCCTACATTAACTGTAAGAATTTAATGTAATTTTGGAATAAGGACCAAATTTAAAGACTTCCCCTACAGGATTGCAGAAACCTAATAGTAAGACTTCTTTACTTAATTCAGAGATAGCCAGGTGTATGTGAGGTTAAATAGCCAACAGCTGTATTTGTCTATGCTGTCCTTTTGAAACTAGCACACAAAAATCTCAGTCCACAGTTACTTAAAACCCTCTGCTACAAGATCCATTACTGAGTATCACCTTAATTGTAATGTCCTCTGATAGCTGAGCCAAAAAAAAAGAGGTCTAGTTAGTCTAAAAATTTAGTCTAATTTTCCTTTTTTGTTGTTATTTTATAGTCTGTTCTCTTAAGTAAGGATTGCACATTGCTGACAACAGGCTAGGATGTCCAGAGTCTGGAAATTCTTTGCAATACATTCCTACCTAATTCAAGAATTTATTTTATATGTAATGATGCTCTAATTCAAATAGGCATGTTAACATACAGGAGAGTCACAATAGACATATTGTCTCATTAGTGCTACTGCACCAATTACTAATTCACAAATATTGAAACTAGCAGTGATAGGGATAAATTAATTTTTCATAATTTAATAATGCTAATCACAGGAGCAGTGAAGACCTTCAACTATTGTCAGTAGAGCAATGTGAATTTTCGTAGAGAAATGTAGAGCCACTAACATAATTTTCTCTACATTGCACAATATTATGTTGTTAAATACTTCTACAGCTGAACTTTTTCATTTCTTCTGCTATTTTATCTGCTCACAAATCTTTGGGTCAAACTCTTCCAGCAGACAACCCTATTCAGTTAAAGTCATGGGTGGTTTTATTGCTGAATGCCAAAGAGATTTCAAGGTTTTATCTTTCCCATTTTTTATTCAAAAATGGCAAAATATTAAGGTGAATTGGTGTCATTTAGCCATTCATTAGCTTCTCTTAATTCAATTTCCTTATTAAACAGAGGTTGTTTCATATGGGAAAACTGTGCCATAACAGTTTATTATAATAATATTTAGTAAATTCTGATGCATTTAAAACATGAGACAGAAACTGGTTTTCTAGTTATCCATATAAGCCTAATGAAAATTAACAAATTTTGAGAAAACAAAAATCAGTGTCTTTATAACCTGTGCTTCCCTAGCTGATAAAATGCCTTCTTTTGAACATAGTGGAAATGACCCTCGAAGTCCAAACTTCTACTAAGAAGTTTCATTAAAGTACATAAATTAAAACAACTGTCAGAGATGGCATTAAGTATTCAATAAAAGTAGACTTAACACAATTAATAGCAATTAAAATTATACTTTTATGATGTCAGCCACCAGCGCTGTAAAGACATAATTGCCTGTAAGGATTTCTCTAACCATATTTATCCTCTAAAACTGTCCAATTTATATGAAAAATGCCAAAAACATATCCCAAATGGGTACCATTATCTTCTTGGATTTTTAAAAGTGATCTGTCTTTATCCAGCTTGTGCACATTAAGCTAATTTACTTTAATTAGTTTTTTTCTCATTGTCTTAATAGGCATGTTGATAAGGTTTTACTGGGGAGGGGGAAGGGGGAATATTGGTTTGTTCTTTTATTTTTCTTTTCCTGACTATGGTTGTTGAAGTTTATTCATTGAATATCTTTAAGAAACTACTACCTGGAATCCTGCACTTAGATTTTCCCTGCTCATATTATCTCTCTTTGTTTGTCAGATACAAACTTACTAAAATGTTTAGTATTTTTTTAGAATTGTA
>VWZN01016668.1:1840-24009 GCA_013396955.1 Regulus satrapa
ACAGGATCCAAATTTTTAAAGCTTTCCATTTAACTTTGAAATTTTCTGTTGTCATTTTAATCCTAGACATGCCAAAGATAGTCTTTGTAAGACAAATAAGGAAGAATGATAAGGTGGACTGAGCTTTGGCTGGCTGCACTTGGACACAAGTTTAAGTCTAGAGGAATGTACAGAAAGTCATTCCGTTTCTCAGATTTGAGGAACAAGTTCCCATAACCATTATTCTTTCTTCACAAAATTTACCTAAGCTTTCTTAAGCAAGAACACTCTGCTCATCTGGGTTTGTGCCAGATTTTGATAAATATTCTTGTGTAATGCTACAATAAAAATAATTAAATAATTAATAATTTTAATTATGCTTATAGTAGAGCTTTGAATGCACAAAGAAGAGAACACTGCTATTCAATTTACTGTCAATCTGATTAGCTATCATACCTTCTGAAAAAAACTGTTAAATGAAAAGTATAACCAATACCATTCTTTTGGCAAAAGAGTTTGCGATTTTTTCATAATTTTTGCCCTTTCTTGGAACAAAACCTCCCAAAAGACTTATTTCTTATCAAGTTGCATTTTATTCTAATATGGCAACTGCATGCAGGATGAGCAATAGATTTATGATGTCATTAAAGTCTGGCACCACAAACTGGCAAAAAATGTCTATTTTTATTTACTATTTGACTTGCATTTCAATGTGTCATGTAGTGCTTAGAACCAAAATATTTGCATATCTAATTTGATTTGGCAGTAGCAGACAAAACAGATTATGTAAGAAAATAGAAAGTTAGAGTATTGACAGTTTGTAAAACATTTTTCATGAGAAGTTTCAAAACCTTAATAAATTAATAATGTCAGAAACACAAAAGACTTCTAAATCCAAAGACATGAAATTGAAACTTTAGGCTATGGCAATTGACAAACTACACTTTGTAATAAATAAGAGAATCAATGTAGAATTTTTGTCCTTTGAGAATTTCTACAGAGAAAGAATATCTGCAGTTATTGTCAAGGATTAAATATTTATATAAAACAGTGTACTGGAATTAGTCTCTTCTCATATTTCCTAAAACCACTGGGCATACTAAGCTATTAAAAATTGTTACAGTGGGTTTTAGTTGATTTCAGAAAAAATTATTCATTCAGCTAGAGAACTTATTGCTTTGCTAACATATTGGAGTTATGTTTTTATCCAACTGGCACATTAGTTTCTAAGCTTTCATGCACCTTTTTCTTAAATATGCAAATATTGATAGTATTTTCAACAGGAAAAGGTCATTTACATGTAATTGCTGCAGATTACCCCAATGACAAGCTCATTATTGCTGGAAATAAATATTCCTGGAATTTTAGAGATCAAAAGTAAGTTTGTCATTGCAACCATCTTCTTTTGCTACCAATTTTTAAGGGATGACCAAACAGCCTATTTTGAACAACATCAACAACAAGAAGAAGCTATATTTCTTTCACTGTTAATAATCTTCTTCATATCATACAGGTCATTTGAAGGAATATCTTTACAACCACTGTTTAATAGTATCTATCAACTTTTTGTTTACCATTTAATCAAACGACTAGAACTCATACACATATCTTCCAAAAAAATTCTCCCTCTTTCCGATTAGTTTTAAAATAGATTAATTCACAGAAAGTTAAATTCTGTAATTCAGGATTGTACTTATACACCTTGCTTGATATCCAGTCCAAAGCCATTTTCTTCTGAATTATTTGGTCCTACTTCCTTACCACTGCAACCTGTGAACACATCCATGAGGTGCTGGCAATGTACCAGAATAAATGGGGATGCTCAGTGCACTTTGTCTCAGTTTCGATCTACAAAGGCCATTAAATTTCCAAATTATGTGTTTCAACCTGTTATACATGAAGTGCTAAATTATTATCCATTATTAACATTTTTCCAGCCCTTATATTCAACATTTATGGACATCAAGGTGTGGACAGAAATGTTGAGCTGACCTATGTTGTACAGCATAACCATCCAGAAAGAGAGGTAGAAAATAGGGATAAAAATGAAATTTCTTATCACATAGGAAGAAGAAGATATAATTCCTTACTGATTATCAAAATTAAATACTTTTTAGATTGCAAAACTGGTTGTAAGAGTAGTAGGAATTTGAAGTTTTGCTGAGTTCTAGGGGTAAGATATAATTAAAAGACTCTGCCAGGATAAAAAAAAATAAACTAACTGAGAAGGCAGGTTTGATAACCGTCTATGAAACCTAGCCAGACAGTGGTAAATAAAAAGTCACAATTTCCCTGTAAAGCATGGTAAACAAAAAGTCATAATCTCCCCACAGGCCATCCTCACAACTTGACATTCAGGAACAATATTAAAATAGTGGCACAAAGTCTTACACATCTTCAGGGGAGAGACCAATCCAGACAAACAACAAACCCAGAAATGGCCAATCTCATTTAACTTTAGCTATTTAAAATCAGGTAAATAAGACTGATTTTTTTCCTCACAGGCCCCAAGCATTAAGAACAGTTTATCTCATCTATTTAGGAGCCCTATTTCAAGGACCCCTGTTCAGGGGAGAATTATTTCTCCATTGACTATAAGGGCAGTCTAAAGTGAGTAGTCCCGTCTACAGCCAAATGTATTTTTGGATGGTGGAATCAGGGTGAATAGATCTATCCATTAATTAGAATTCATTTATATTAGAGCAATATGTTGAATTAATTTTCACCATAGATCTGTAGGTGTATCGTTGAGGGCTAGTTTCAGGACTCAGCCGTTTCCTATTAGATATGCAAGTAGTTGGTAAACATTTGTGGGGATTCATATGGGGAAATGTCTGAAGTAGTACAGAAGCTGAGCACCTCGGCTGGAGCAATAAATTCTCATAAAACCCAAGGCTCAGAAAATGTGCATATGTGTATCTCAGTCAAATTTGTGGAGAGCCACCCTCATCTGTCACTTATCATGCATAGTTGTAGATTCAGGAGAAGGCATAAAAATGTTTAAAATTCCTGGTCTCCTCAGACCATTTGTCTTAACAGAAAAACCTGATCAATGCTGAGGAAGAGAGTGTATCCTGCATGTGGAATTTGTGGCTGATGCCCTGGGGAATTATGAGCTTATCTTTATTGTTTTTATTACAGTACCATCTGGGACTACTAGGCTTGGAGCTGGAGCCTTCTGTGGCAAGTAACATGCAAACAGCCAGAATGGTGTCTGCCCTGCATTTGTTAAAATTTAAATTAAAATTAAAAGGACAACATATATAGAGAGAGAGAGAGACAAAAGGACAGACAGGAGAAAGCAAAACAATTTTTTAAAAAGGGGGCAGAGAGAGGACAGTGATATACTACCACATGAGTAGCCAAAATATCTATTTATGCATTATAGCAAAGGAGAGGCTTCCTGTGGTAAGAATGCTGGATGCTCATAGGTAACTATCTCCCAACACATGGGAGATCCTAAAAGTAAGTGTGAAGGTATTTTGAAATCCCAGTAGCAAAGAAATACGTGTTGATGATGTCAGAATGTGGCCTAAAGCAAAGAAGAATGAGATCTCCTGAGAGATAATACCTAACACAAACATAAACTGGGCTGAGCTTCCACAGCAACAACAGGTATTTCATGAGGTTCATTCAACTGGACAGATACTATGTTCAAACACATTCAAACAAATGTGTTTATTGCCACACAGTTGTAAATATTTCTTGCCTTTTAATTACTGGAAGAGGAAATCTACAAAACCATTACCTTTTTGTGACTTGTATAATCACTAGATAGTTATCATGATCTGAAATTTGTTTTGGAGAAACAAATAAATAGTTACATAATTGAAGGATGATCAACTGGGCCAACTCCAATAGCTTCATTATAAACCAAGACTGAAAATATTAGTTTTTTAAAGCTAACTGAATATCTGTTCTGGTCTTCAGAGTTTCTTTATAGATAACCTGACAGCATGAGAATCCATTTAATGGCCTTGAATTTGAAGCTGCTCCATCACTGCTAGATTTTGTGCCATTTAATCAGTTATACCCTCAAGAACATCCTGCAACACAAATGACACAAGGTAATTCAAAGCTGTTAGATAAGGGGATCCAAGGCAGTAAAAGCTTGGGGCTGAATTTTTAAACACGCCACTCCTACGTGTTGGACAATTTTGACACACAAAGCCATGCACATCTGAAAAAAGGAAATACAATAGAGGCTTTTCAGAAAATTATAATCATTGCTCCTGAAGGGTGAGCCTCTGTAAGTCATTTTGTCTCTGTAAGTAAAGCAATAGATTAGCATGGAATGTCTAACATCAAATAGAATATAAGGAATTACCTGCTTTACTACCAATGGCTTTAGTACAACAGAGATAGATCATTATATTCTAGTAAAATCATAAACAGAAGACATTCTGTTGCCTTTCTTCCTTTTATTTTTCTCTGAATTCTTTAAGCCTTTATTAAAGACAGAGGGAAAACAGTCAGAGGTATAAGATTAGATGTCTGTAGAGTGTTAAAACAGAGTAATTTTTTTTATTTCTTTGTTGAAATTCTTCTCTGATTGTTAAAATTGTACAAGCAATGTACAATTTAAAAAATATGTAAATTCAGCAGCAGTGGCTGAAATAGCTCTGTCTGTCTTGCAGACTGCCATTCTCTCCATCTGAGCTTCCATGGCTCTTTTAAGAGTACTGTCTGCTGCTGAAATACGTAAAGTATGATGATTTTTTTTTTTCATTGACAAGACTTTGATTAATAAAACTGAAACGTCAAGTTATTTAAGATTAATAAGTGACTTACCTTTCACTGGCATTATCAACAGTAGTTCAAACAGTGAAAGCACTGGAACTTGTTTTAGGTAGTATTTGTCCTCATTTTAAAATGAAAACCAAATTTAATAAATATTATCTTGTGCAGTGTAGATTTTTTCACATCTGAGCTAGAAAAGAAGGCGAAATAAGGAATTCAACAAAGGTGATGAAGACATGCTTAGCTCTGGCACGAGCAGAATATGTAACTTTACCTTAGTTTTCTGTATCTGAAGTTCTAGGAAAAAGCAGGTGAAGTCTGTGGACTTGCTGTTCATCACAGAGCAGAATAAAATGTACCTTTCGAAGACCTGGTGTAGTCCACTGTATGTTCACGACAGCAAACAGTTGTGTTAGTCAAGTGAAGGAGCTTCTGCCTGCAAAGACAGATGCAGCACCAGACGTGCTCCAGCCCATCCAAAGACTGTCACTGGGGTTTGAATCTGCTAGGACAGCCAAAATTACTGACTGGCAGGAGGGAACTGCTACACACAAAGGTCACATTCAGGACTGGATGTATTTCAAGAAGAGGATGCCATACCTCATAGCATGATCAGATTCTCTGTGCTTAGCTTTTTGTAGAGATTGTGTAGTCCAAAAGAGCTGCACAGGGAGCCTTCCTTGGTGCCCTGCAGCATCTGTCTGTTGTGGTGTTGTGGGGCTTAAGCATACACTGTGAAGTGACAATGGCTGTGATCTTGCAGAGACAAGAAGTGGGCATGAAGAGTGGCATGGAAAATCAACTATTATTATTTTTAAACTACTTGTTCTTTTACCTTGCATTTATAGGTTTGATGTTAAACCTCCAAAAGTAAAAGGATGTCATGAAATGTAGGCTAAATAACAGAAGACTATGCTAGACTAAAAGCTCACATTTTACTTCATTAAAATAATTGAATTACACAAACAACAAATGCTGGTATAATCAATTTGTGTATATCCTCATATCAATGTCTTACTTTCCATTTAGTCTCACTTGTTGACTTGACATAATTGTCTTCATAGGCAGCTCTTAACATTCTTATAATTATAAATAAACACGCACTGTGGCAAAAGTATACACTTCTGCGTATTATCTGTTATATTAGTATGGAAAATTGCTGGGTGATGGATTGCTAAGGCAGCAAAAAAGTGGTTTCTACGGCAGCATTGTTTTGCTGCTGGTAGATACTTGAACAAGATTTGGCTGGGAAGTAATAGCATATATATGAATTACAAGACCTATATAATTTTCTATACTGGGTACATCAGTGGCACCTGAGTGGTAAGTGTTGAACTGGTAAAATCAAAAAGGATCAAAGAGCCAACATGGCCCTATCATCACTAGGCTTCATCCATTTCTGAACACACCCTTGTGCCTTAATTCATTTAACAGGCTGGAAAAAGACTTTGGACTGTTGATGGTTTGACTTTTCACTTAACACAGCAGCAGCATCACACAGCACTGTCTAATGTAGTCATATGTAGGAACTTCTGCTATGCCACTTTGATTATATTGATGTGTTTAATGTGCACCTAGAGCAGACTAGAAGTGAGAATGAAGAAGTGATGGTTACTAATGAGCATTTTCCTAGTATTGACTCACCTGAGGCTCCTTAAATCTCCAAAAGTATCTGAAAAACTATAATTGCATTGCTTATGCGTGTATTAGCAGTGGAAGATTATGGTAGGCTTGCTGTTTTCTTGATGCTAGAGAAAAATGCTGAAGTAAGAATCACTTTTTGCCACCCAAAAATTGTAGGGAGCACAAAGCATGATAGGACCACTCCGAATGGGTGTGCGCACCCACTCTTTTTTCTTCTCCAAGGGTATTAAGAGCTGAAAACTGCTGCATGGAGCATTCTTGTAGGTCACATTTTGGCTTTGGAAATTGTTTTATTCTTAGAGCTCTCATGCTTGGTCATTCATCAAAGCTCAGACATGTCCCTTGTAAGTTTGGTGAACATTGTGGAACAGACAGGAAAATAATCGCTTTGGCAATGTATATTTCAGTAGGCAAATATTGCTGCACAGAAAAAGAGAAGATGGAGTTATGAAATTCTGTGAGTTTTGTAAACTTTATCACCTCAAACTCTGTCTAATCTGTATGAGGAGAGTACTTCCATCTCTGTAAGTGCTGATTCAAGCACTTTCAGTGTTTTCTAAGGTACTAGAGAAAGAAATAATAGCAATCACTAGATGTTATCATGTATTTTACACTAAAACCAAGAGAAATCATCTGGTGTGAAAAACAGGCAGTCTTATTCTGAAAAATATAGCAGCATGGAAGCATTCAGTTTATTTACCCTGTCTCTCCATTATCCTTTCTCTATCAGCCCTTCTTTCTCTCCCTCATAAGCAGTGAAGCAGATAAAGAGAGTGTCAGAAGCATTCATAGTAACTCTGAGACCAAATCCCGTGCAACAGAAGAGGTATTGCCAGTAGGATGGTTTTTTTATGGATGGAACACTTTTTTTATTTAGAAGTGCAGATTTTTTTTATTGCAATCCTTATATTAAAGTTGTCTTCAATTTAGAAAGTACATTCTACAAATAAAAAAGTCTTTTACCAGGAAGACCAGTGAGTTTTTCTCTCTCCCTAACTCCCACTAGTGTAATGCTCAATCCAGTGATGTAAGGGAGATTGGAAATAGGACAGACACTGTGAATATTCTAGATAATTCTTCTCACACCTTTTCACAATTAAATCTACTTTGTTTGATTTATGAACCAGAAAGTGGAATTGATTCTTTGAAGGGCTCTCCCTAGGTGCATGCCAGTTTTGCAGTCTGCTGTTGGAAATAAACTTATACTTACACCAAGTTGTTTGCCCAGTAGTACTAAAGAGAGCTGAAAAGGTATACAAATTGGACTGTAACAGTAAGGAAATCCTCATAAGAAGCATCTGAAGAAGAACTGTCCCAGTTGTGATGTAGAGGCAGAATATTTCCGTCTTGGAATCATCTGGAATGAAAAATAAAACCTCATGAGAAAGATAGAAAAGATGCTTGAAAAAGCCAGGATCACAAAGGATTGAATTAAAAAGCATGACAATATTCAGAAGCTTAATAAAATGACTGAGTCAGTAACAGCCCATTTCTTTGGTCCTTTCATTACATTTCAGTCACTCCCTTTTTAAAATTAGATTATTTGTATTCTCTCCAGATTTAGCAAATCTCTAGCTATTTTATGATTGAATTACCCTCTGTGTGCTAACTGTACTTCTTTTTCCCAGGATGTGTCATTTACCCTTTTTTTTTTTTATTCCAAATAGAACTTTTTACATTGAAATTTTGTTCCTGCCTCTTGGTAATTAGTTTCTGGTGTTTTACATGATCTTTATAAGGTTTCACAAATGTGTATATGTAGTACTTCTGAAGATATGAGAAATTAGTAGAGCCCAGCAAACACCACTAATGAATTATTGTAAAAGTTAGGTGGAACTCTATTTACCATCAACCACTGAAAGGCTCAGACAAAAGATTTGTCGCTGTTTAAAGCCTTTTGGAAAACCAATTTTGGAAATGCTGAAGCCACTGTTACTTCACAGCTTGGAAGACTAAATTCTCAATATATGACCCTATTGAAGCATGGGATGTAGAAATCTTCAGCTTCTCAGACTGTTTTCAACTCCGTGTAAGAGAATATTTGGTTTTGGGCAGAGGTTCTAGGAAGGAGAGGTTATTTTTTTAATTCAGAATACAGTTACATAAAGAACACTAGAGATAGCATGTCTAGTATCAATCTCTACAGTATTAAATTTATCATCTATCTATATCCATATAATCTATATCTATAAATAATTTTTATATTTTCTTAATATTTTGCATTTTCAAAAGTAGACTAGTGTTTTTGTTTGGTATGTTAGTCTTTATGAAAGAAGACAAACCCTTTTAGAATGTATTTGAACAAAATATTACACACAGAGCATGAACAGAATTTTAAAAAAAAATCAAACTGTCACGCTTTTTTCTTGTTATTGTAAAAGGAACTTTGACAGTGTTGTTTTGAGCAGTCAAGGTGGCTAAGACATTAGAGATCCATGTAGACTTCTTACAGAGTAATGCATATGAAATTGATTTTATCTAGGCTGTTGGATGTAGTAACTCAAAATTACCTGCCCAAAGCGTAATCACTCCCTTCATTTCTGCACTGCTTGCAAGTATTCATAGGGAAAAATTGCAGGTATGCTGTGTGATTATATAGCACACACTGAACTCTGGCATCCCTCAAACAGTCTGACAGACCTCCATGAAATATCAGCAAAACCTGTAATTTGTGAAAAGTCCATTATCTTCTTTTAACCGAAATACCCCATGGCTAGAATATAGCCACACAAACAAATTTATCTTTACAGACAAAAAATTCTGGAGAGTCCCTTTTTATTTACCATTTACTTTACTGTAATAGTGATAGCACATTACAAGTACCTATTCCCCCCGTATTAACAGGAGGAGTACTGGACTTTCTGATGAAAAATTACTTGCAGAGCCAGGTTTCCACATTATTTGAACACTGATGGGGTCACACTGGTCATTCTCTTTTTAATGTAATATAAAAGAGAATTACATGTGTTGGAGCAGCTGAAGAATAAGTGTCGTCCCTCACCCATTGTTTGGTTGACAGTTCCATTGTCCCTTAAGGAAAAGGGCTGTCAAAGGACATTCCACCTGGGAAGAGATACTTGGTATCTAATGATGTTAGAAAATTCAAATTAATAAATGACCTTAAAATCAGGATTTTAAAAAAAGAAAGATGATTTTTTTCTCTCTCTCTCTCTTTTCACTGGATAGTCAGAAAGTTAAAAGGACAGGGCAAGAACAAATTTTTACAAACATGCTTTACTAGGAATGCAGACACCTGCAACCTAATACAGAAGAGGATTTGAAGTTATTAAAGTTTGGGAGTCAAAAAATGAAAGGTGTCCAAATTCATGTTCTGATCTGATGGGGTTGACCTCTTTCCCTTGTCAGCTACAAGTGCCAGCCGAAAAGATTTGAAAAGGTTTCCATTTTTCCCTTTGCTGTAAGCACTTGATCCACATTCTCAAATTATATTCACCTCCAGACTGAAACATCTAGAAATATCTGTTCCCTAGAACTGGGATTGACAGGATTCAGTTGTCTGGGCTTCCTCATCTGGTAGCATTTTCCAGTGCCCAGGGATATTCCACCTGCTTCCTAGGTAACTCTTCCAGAAAGGTGTGAGTCTTGAGTAGAGTCCAGTGCACCGAACAACCCTGCATGGATGCACTGATACCACAGGAATATCAAAAAAGAACTCCAAATCCCACATTAAGCCTTTGGCCAGCACAAGCCATGTAGTCTAGAGAACACCTTATGTTGCTCTGAAGTGGATCCTGAGTGCAGGACTTCTCCCAGTCCATGCTCTACTGATAAGATGCAAGATGCACACACCCTTGAGAGCATCTAATGTAAAAGATACTGCAAAAGATACTCTACTGTGGGAGAGAGGACCTAGAGCAGACTGATGCTCTGACAGAGCAGGAGTAAGCACATATCAGGTAGCAGTCAACATATGTGGGCAGCAGAACAAAGCCCCACTGTAACAGGAGAGTCTGGGCAGTGCACGTTTAGATACCTGTCCTTAGGTGTCATAGACATGAAGTTAAAGGCCTGCCCTTATGACTACACAAGTCTGTGCTCAGTAGGACTATCTTGTTAAAGTCATCTTCTGTTACTCAGCTGCAGGTAAAGCTTTGGCAGTCCATGGGAGCAATTATTCTTACAGTGCTCTCTGTGTCACTGCTCTTAGGAAAACTTTTCTTGGAGCTGGTAATGAGATTACCCTCCAGGATAATGGAAAACTGAGTGTGGAAATTTTCTATGGGTGCCAGAGGTCAGCATCTGTTTTCTAGCTTTTCTTGCTCTTGGTATTGAATCTGTAGTTGGATCTTTTTGTGCCTAAACTGAGCAAGCTAATGGAACCATGCAAGCTTACTGCTGTGCAAATAGCAGGCAACTACAGACTGAAAATGTGCTGTAGCACACTTCTATGTATCCTCAGAAAAATCTAAGGATACAAATCAAAGCTGATGATGGCATTTTATTGACAGGTTTTCTAAAAATAGGAGGTGTTCTAAATCAAGTCTGTGCTGTATCCTACCCATGGTATGTGTGGTACACCATTTACATCAGAATTCACCATGGGCAAAACTACAGCTAGTGAAAATTCATTCCTACAACTAGGGTAAAACTAGTGTTTTGTTACCAATCAAATGTCTACTACAGCATTGTTCCAAGCAAGAAAACATTACAGGGATGAATGGGAAACTTAAAAAAAATTTCTCATTTACTATAGGTTGATGTTTGGTATAGGGTATATGAGAAGGATTTGCACTGTTCAAGTGAGTTCAAGGGAGGGACACTGGGATGGTCAGAGCACTGGGCACTTCTATGAAGTCAATGAGGGAGTTGGGATTGTTCAGCTTGGAGGAGGCTCCAGGGACACCTTCTAGCACCTTCCAGTACTTAAAGGGGGCTATAAGAAAGCATGCAATGTTAGGAAAAGGGGCACTGGCTTTAACCTGAGAGAGGATAGGTTTAAATTAGATTTAGGTAACAGGGAGAAATCTTTACAGTGAGGGTGGTGAGACACTGGAACAGGTCATCATGGGAAGTCATGGATGCCCTATCCTTGACAGTGTCAAGGTTGAATGGGATGTTGAGCAGCCTGGTCTAGTGGAAAATGTCCCTGGCCATAGCAGGGAGTTGGAACAGTATGATCTCTAAGGTCAGTTCCAGCCCAAAACATTCTGTGACACAATGAGTCTATCATATAAAATATCCAGCATACACTAACTTAGTATGCTGTAAAGCAAACTAAGGATAGGAAGCATAATTTGGTTAATGAGGAATCTAAGGACAGGAAGCATAATTTGGTTAATGAGGAATCTGCCTCTAAATGGTTTTTTGTATTGAATCACTTCAAAATCCACCTGAATCACTTCAAAATACACCTGGCCATACAAATTTCCTGCCTGCCTCCGAGTCAGGTTGCCAGCTTTGGACTGCACTTGCCCATACCAAGCCAAAGTGTCCTCCTGCATACAGACATCCTGTGCTGGGGAGATTAAACCCTGAGGAAAATCCTTTGAACATTTCTAAAAATAACATCTCGCTTCTTATTCTTCTCTGCCAAAACAAATTACTAGTATTTTCCCTATGTAAAAACTCCAATAGCATTGCTATTGGGAACTCAGCTGCTCTGAATCTGAAAATCCACCCAATAAGTCCAATAAAGGAAACCACAGAGGAGCAAAAAAGCGGATGTTATTCTAATACAATTCAGGCACATGGCTAGGCAACTTTTATGTAGTTACAGAGAGATGGACAAGATGACCTAGACTATATGTCTTTTCTTCTCTATCAAAAATTGCTATGGTTCTATAATTACATCAAACAAAAATCATGCTTTATTCAGGCTGCAAGTGGTGCCAAATGTTATCAGTATGGAAAGACAGGACATTTAAACCACTCAAGCAGGTGAAGTCAGCCACTGATATTATTTTCCTGAGTGCTGATAACGGCTGTTCAGCTAATCTGGTTCGTGGACTGCTTTGCTATATTGTAATGATAGTTGCACCCCTGGAAGACAGCCACACACTATTGAAATGATGCTTGATAATGTTTCTGTACCAGTTCCACTTCACTTGACCTAACTGCAGTGTTATCAAAATGTTCGGTTTATAGAACCTAAGCTATATTTGTGTCTCCTTGATGGAAAAGAAAAATCAGTCCCTAAACACAGTGACCTTCTTGTGTAAGTTAGAGATTACTCTTTTCATGAGTGCAAGAGAGGAAAAATTCACTTTGGGGGCTCACATTCTTTTCACTGCTATTTTAAAGATACAGGCTGCTAGTGGATTGTCCTTCACTTCTACACAGAAAAACCACAGTGTTTGACCCCATCTTCTTGATGACTGCAGGGTCGGTATAGGGTGAATGCAGTGTGAACTGTGGAGCGAGTTTTTTTAACATAACTCAGCAAGCCATTGTTCCTATTTTTAACATAAAACCCTCAAATCTGGAAAGGTAGAGAGGAGTCTAACAACCCAACTGTCACCCAAGGAAGAGGTGTACAATACAATATGCTTACAAATGTCCCACTGGTCTGTGACAAAAATGTTGTGCTCTACTGAGTCCAGTTGAATCAGGACCAAATGTGGTAGAAAATCTGGTAGGGGAAGTTACTAAAAGGGATCTGTTACTAAAAGGGATCAGTTACTAAAAGCTGTTCTGACTAGCATGGAGCTAGGCCTTGTCTACATGAACAAGTTATTCCATTTAGCAGGAGTGGATCTGTGAGTTGAAAAGGCTGGTTTTGAGACAGCTACATCAACCTTGTTCAGACATTTTGCTTTGGACAAGTTTTTGGCTACTCACTAGAAGCTGTGGTCCTCGCTACACACGTGACTCAAAGGTGTTTGCAGGAAAAGACATTAGTCTGCCCTTTTATGTTTCCATTTCAGTTGGAACACATTTAGCATGTACCCTGGGCAGTTCTTATGCTGCAGTTTTCCTTGAAAGGAAGCCAGCTGCTCACAGCAAAGCTGCTTCATGAACCAAGCCAACCTGCAGGAAAAGGAGAAGGCTTTTGGGTTTGCTTCAGAAGGTTGCTACTGCTCTGATCCAAAATACTAAGACAGAGCTGGCCACATTCCCTGAAGAACCCCTGCTTGGCACCTGGGGTTTTAAAAAAAATAATTATATAAATAAATTTTTAAAGTTATTTTTAAAAATACCCTCAAATATAGATTTTTTTATGTTTCTCAAGCCGGCACTGCAATTAATTTCCTTTTGCCTTCAGAAGAATCTCAAATCTCTTGTATGAGGTGTCCTGACTGAGCTATAGATAGTGTTATACCACAGCAAAGATTACACTGTACTTAAACACAAGGTTCCAGGACCTGTTAAGAGTATGTGAGCAACTTTTGTGATCCTGGAGTCAAACCAAGCCCAAATGTGCTCCACAGCTCGAGGGACTAGAAGAAAGAAGCCTTATTTCAATAAAACCAAGGTGAATGCAAACATGGAAGCCACTGTCGAGCATGAGAATTTCAGAATTCCCTTCTGGTTTGTTGGGGTTTTTTTTGCATGAGTTTGCTAACAATAGGGAAAATAAGCTTAAACTCCGCTTAAAGTTGTGGTTAATTCAGACAAGGTATAGCCTTTGCCTTTTCTCCAGTAACTTTGATTTTTTTTTTTTTTAAATCTGCACACTCATTTTAAATTTTATACTCCTTGTAGATAGAATTCAACCCAATGCAGAACACTAGTCAAGCTCCTAAATTTTGCTCAAGGCGGGACAAAGAATCATAAGTAGGTTTTCACTGCAGGGTTGAATTTATTCCAAAATTAGATGCCAGCGTCACATCATTATATTTCAGGGCAATACAATTAATTACCAAATACTGGATCTGAACAGAAATGAAGTAACTTCATAAAATGGCTTGATGGGCAATTAGTGTTTAAAAAAAATCCAGACGTTTTTGCTTGTTGGTATGATAGATTTTCTGGGCAGAAGTATAATTTCTGCATTAAATAAGGCCTGAAATGGGCTGGGTTTTTGCCTGCTGTATGAATATCTTGTTTGCTTTGTCACTTTAATTTTCCATTATTTTATTGTATGCTGACTACTTCTTTGTTTATTGAAAATATAAGCATGACATTAATTTCATTATCCTATTCGGCATGCAAGCATGTATTACATTTGCAAATGAAGAAATGGTAAGGAGAAGCAAATTCAGTAAGAGGGTTTATTATGCATGCATAACCAGGCAAGTGCTTGTTTTAGAACAGTACATCTTGAGCAGTTGTGATAAGGATTGCCAGGATTTAACTATGACTTTTATGAGTAGAAATTTTAAGAAGTATCTACTGAAGAAAATACTTTAGTTCACAGACCTCTGCATGTTTTATTTTGAGTAGCAGCCAAAGTTGTTATATTTATTATTTTCCTGAGTTAAAATCTGAAACAGAGAAACTAAGGACAAAAGACGTTTTTCAACATTAACCATAAAATCAAAAGAGATAAAAACAAGATAATTTTTTTTACATTTAAAATAATTTCAAATACTCATTACCACTAACTGTGCACTCTGCTGTCAATTTCAAGTTATTAAAACTATACAAGTAGTGATGGTACCATATGTTTACTTGAAGTGATTTGTGAAAATACACATTATTAGGATAGCCAATTGGTAGTAGGGATAGTAGTAATATAATTTCCCCTTATAAAGGAGTATAATGTTGAAGCATTATTTAGATTTAGTGATGCCAAGTTCTTATCACTTATATACAATTATATCATATATCAATTTAAAATATTAATAACATAGTCTCAAAATCAAGTAATGTAATGTTAACATTAATTTGATATTCTGTGGAGCATATTTACATCACTATTTTACTACTCTTGTAATAGTATAATAATATGATGTGTGCAATATATATATTAGATGGAACTAATAAAATAGTTTTTTAGTTATGTTACTCATACTGTACTACAGACACTAAACAGAAAAATGTTGAAGGATCTATATCAACATGTTGAGGTTTCTTTACAGTTAGGTAATTAGCATGGAGGTTTTCTTTCCAACATCTTCCATGGCTGTTTTCCTTGTACATTTCCTTCAGTGCTTTGTAATTTGTTCCTTCATTTTTCAATCATTTTCTTTGTCATATTTTTCTATGTTTCCTAGATCCCTTGACTCAGTAAAATTATTGAAGATACATTCATGCAGTTCACTGGGCTAAAGCTGAAATAAGGGGTGCTATTTGTGGCAAAGACACAAACCTACAGGCAAATCTGGCTCCTGTCATTCAGTGGTTGCTTTCACTTTCTCCATGGTGCTGGAAGTGTATAGTGCTGTACTGAACTCCTTTGTCATCCTGGTGATTAGAGAAGGGACATGAATAAAGGTAGAACCATGCTCCCAAATTGAACAGAAAATACATCTTTTAGTGGGCACGACATGAAAGGGAGGCCAAGTTTGTGAGGAACTGCTTAGCTATTTAACTTTAGGAAGGCATCCCAATCCCTGAGGAAAGATACATAAAGGCCCATTTCTTCTCTTGATACTTTCAAATGATATCTTATTCAACATGCTAGATTTACACTGGGCTCACAAGAGGCAGCTGTGATGGTTAGTGCAGCAGTCCTACAGCTTCCAGGAAGGTGCATACAAGTCCAGTGCTGCAGAGTTGAGCGCCAATAAGCCCAAGTCCTGGCACTGCGCTCATTGTGGAAGGCAATCAAGCTTCAGAATGATATTTTGAATAATAAATATAAGTTTATGCAGTCATATGACAGATTTTCCTAAAGATGAAGACAGAGATGACCATATACATCACATATGGATAAACTTGGGTTTTTTTATTTCTCTCTGTTAAAAATATGGAGAAAATAGGCAAAACTTGTCAGAGTTATTCTTCTAGAACAGGATAAGTATCTTGAATATATTAAAATATCTTTTACTGAATTCATAACTGGAATTTCCTGTATAGAGGTCACTGAATATGGCCAAGTGTCCAGCATTTAAGAGCTGTGTTTCCAAATTGGTAAAAAGACAATTTTCAGGCTAGCAGTAACTGCTATTATAAAGTTTGAATCTCACTTGATTACACCTGTCATAATGCAAATTAAGTTCTGATTGCTTTTGAATTACTACAGACTTAACTTCCTGAATAAACTAGTCAAAGCCCTAAAGAATTGAGTCAGAACTTCTGCTTTAAGAAATTTTCTGTGGTATAGTACTTTTATTAAAAAGGGTGGAGACTATTTCTAAATACAGGCAATGAGATCTGACAAAAAAAAAAAATACTTCCTGTACATTTCTACAGCGTACTTCTGTTATTGCTCACATGTGTGAGAGACATGGTTGTGAATACTTGCACTAGTGAGAACATGTGCCCCATCAGATAACTGTTGATTATTAGTGTGAGCCAGCTCAGGACTATCCAGCTGCACCTCAATGCATCCAGTCTCAAAATGGCCAATTTCCTGTTGAGTTTTCCAGATAGTGTATTGACAGTGTAGCAAAGAACTGTTCAGGGGTGGAAGTTAAGTGCATTAGACCCAAATCACCAGCAGTGGAAATGCACTAGAATAGGTTGCTTTAAACCAAAATGTAAGTACTGGAGAGTCAATTGGATAGACACAAAATACCGAGTTTTAGAAACTGTGGCAATAGAAAGTTTGTGCAGAAGGCAAGTACTTACAAGAAAAGCACCATATAAATTAATTAATAATTAATAATTATGAATAATTTAAAATAACAGGTTTATTACTGTAATTGCTATGCCAAGTTATTGGGGTTTTTCCTCCCCATCTGCATTAATTCTTTGTTAAACTTTTCACTCTTACTCTAAATACCAACTAATTCAGAGTTACCCAATAATTAATTAATTGCATTAAAATTGATTATGTATACATGCATGACTTTATACAAATCACTGAGTGTGCTCCCCAGACCCTCCTGTGCAGTTCAGTGAATTCTCAATGTACTAGAGGACTACTTTGCTGGGAGAATCATAGAGTCGTATCATATCTCGAGTTTCAAGGGGCCCAGAAGGATGATCAAGTCCAATTCCCTGCTCTTTTCAGGACTATGAGAAAATAAACCATATGACTGAGTGTCCAGATGAAAATGCTGTTCCTTTGCTTCTGCTTTCATACACACAGTTACGTAACCAAAAATAATTCCAGTGAAGCCAGTGGCAAACAACTGAGATTGTAAAAAATGGTTTTTGATTGTTGTATTTTAGTTAAGAACAGACAGTTTACTATGTAGGTTTTAAATACTGGAAGGAAATGTCTCATCATTAATTCATTGAGTCATCTTTTTTAATTAGATCAAGAGTTAGAGAGCTCCCACACTTTTATTCATAATCATTAAGGAAATGCACCATTTTCTAATAAGATTGTGCATTGTTTCATGACACAAATGGTGGGACTAACAGGTTATAAAAATCAAAGTTAGGAACTACTTCTATTCACTCATGTTGCATTAAAATCATTAAATATTCAACACATGATCACAGTTAAAATAATAAAGAAGAATCCAGAGAGTCTGTAATGGATATAAATTCAGTCATTTCTTTAAGACTCATTCTTTAGAAATGTGACACAGTAAGGCAAGAAATTTAATGATGATACTCTTGGAGCTGAGAACTACCCATTTGTATTTATAATAGGTGATGGTGAAGCCAGAAATATTCTTTCAAGTTGAGAGATGCCAGCCTGGCTCACTTTTCTAAAATCAAGCACCTCTACACTTCCCTGTGTTCATTAAATTCATGGGATTAATGGACACCCCAGGAGACCTCATTTTACAGCATCAAGCAGCAATCAGCTGCTTGTATTGTTGTCTGAGGAAGCCTCAGGTCTCCACAGCAGCACTAGAAGGGCTCATTATGTCTGGGTAACCTATTCCCAACCAAGTACTTGTGACAGACTTAGCTCTATGTTATATAGTTAATTCATTTGAGGGAAGATGAGGATGCATCATCTTTTATTTGTTAACAAAGCACCTGTTTAAGATCTTTTGTGCCCCAGACACTGACATTTTATTTTAAATTGCACGTTGCATTATACAGTTCTGATCCTAATACCAACAATCATACATGATGAATTCAGGAGCACAATAGATGTTTGCTATAAATTTTGCAACATATTAGTATTTTACTCACAAAATACCACAGCAGGAAAAAGAATGTAGTCTTTTAAACAGTTATTTTCCTTTTCCACATCTTGATTTGATTTTTAAAAAAAATTTTTAAATCTTCTCTGCAAGATCATACTAACCCTCTCTTCTGTAAATTTAATAATCTCAGTAAATCCCCCTGGATCTAAATTGTATCTTTCTTCTTGGGTTTGGTTTTTTTTTTCCCCATTTATTACTCTTGTTATAGCTGGACCTTATGGTCTCATTTGAATCACTTCCAAAGCTTCCATTGAGTCCAGCCACACTGGGCTGTGCTAGAGCCTGGGCTGGAAATGGAGGCAGTTACAGCTGTGGTTTGTTTCAGCTTCTGGGAAGGGACTTCACCAAAACATGAGCATAGGGTGGGGCATTTTAGGCCAACATTTTTTGATAGCCCCTCATGCCCTTTTGCAACATGTCCTTAACCTGGGTGATAGCACAGAAAGAGAAGTTGGTGGTAAGTGGCATAAGGTGTCTGTCACAACTGATTGTGAGCATTCTCTTTATCCTCATGAAGGCTGGAATTTGCTCCAAAGACATGTTCTGGCCATTTTTTTTTTCCTATGAATAAGTAATAAAAACTATTGCAAACTTAAAGCTAATTAATGAAGATCACTACCAATTATACAGCCTGGTAACCAGAGAAACTGGCAGGAAAGACCAGGATTCTGTCTCTGTCTTGGGTTGTAACATAAAGGACAGGAAGGATGAGAAAAAATAGAAGGCAAGAGAGCAAGGATGTGAAGTCATGCAGGATCATCTGTAACTTGAACAGGATACCATGGGAAGTGAAGATTTTATTGTGTACCCTTAGAGTGGTTGTACACTGAGGATGAAACCTGAAGAGAACCACTTGGCACTTGGATACTGGGACTCCTTCAGGCAGTTATTTCCTGCATCATGGCTGAAGATGGCAGAGAATTTAACTTTGGAAATTGCCATAAGGATGCCATTAATCTACAAGTTGAGTGTCCAGTTGTATTTAAAAAGCAACTAATTTTAATTTCCACGTGTGCTGCAGGGTGAGTTTCAAGACATAAGCACTTGGCTAAAATAGAGGTGGAAAAAGTATTCCTTCCTTNNNCTCCCATCTCCCTTTCTCTCTCCTGCCCATGCATTTTTTCCAATAAGAATGAAAATATTATATTTTCATCTAAATGAAAATATTCTTTTTTGCTTTAGGTCAGGTCATGGAATTGTAGCTTGTATAAAATTGCTGAGTTAACAAAACAAAGTGTATAGTATTTTATAACTGGCATGAAACTGGGAGCTGCAGAGAAAGAAGTATATATGCTTGTGCAAATAAACTTTGTTTTTCCATTTGGACATCATGGAAAAATTTTGAATTCTTTCTTTTTCCCTTGGATAACCTCAGGTGCTGAGAAAAACCAAAGCTTTCATAAATCAGTGTTCTGGGCTTTTGTTTAAAAAAAAAATGTGCATAAGTACTCTTATTTCTGGTTAAAATCTTATCATCAAATGTTACACAATGCAACAATGATGCAGTATCTTATAAATGAGTTTCAATTGAAGGTGAACTGTATAAATATAATTCAAATATATGATTAATGCTTACACTATAAGACATTTTCTGAAGTACGTTGCAAATATATATAATATAAGAAATAAATTGGCCAATCTGGATTTACTAATAGTTTATTATTATTATATCATAAAATTAAAATTTATTTTGTTTCTATGAGCAAAGAAATCCTCTAATATTAGACATATTGCATCATTTATGATACTGAATAAGTCTACACAAACTGGTTTTAATATTGTAATATCTGCAAAGAAAGAGTCCAACAATGTTAAAAGAGCGAGATTAAAATGTTAAATGCTATTGTTATTAAAGACTATAAAATGCTATCTGATATGATTAGCCTGTATTTTTTGAAAAAGGCACTTAATGAAAGTGGCTCTAACAGCTACATATGAGTTGTGTGATAATTATTATTATGCTCATATCAAGTGCTGTATTAGCTACACAATTTCCTAAACAATGACTGAAATCATTGTTGCAAAGTGTTTTCAGCTAGCTCAATTGTGAAAGACACTACATATAAGTTTTTTTTACATATATATATGTGTGTGTGTGTGTGTGTGTGTGTGTATGTGTTTTATAGGAGAAGAAATCTTTAGGTTAAAATGTACAAAGATCTTAAAAATATCAGGTACATTTAATCTGAGAAGAGGTGACAGACAAAGAAAAAGATCACATCAATCCATTAAATACAGTGCTAGAGCATGCATTGTGCTCTAAAAATCTCAAGTGGAAAAGCGAGAATGGTAAGACATAAATGGAGGACTAACTCTTCAGATTAATTGATAATACCTCACTCATCAGAAAAGGAGTAAAAGAAATGATCACCTGAGAGGAGGAGAGAGAAAGTAGTATGAATGAGTGAACAAATTGAAGGAATTGACTTTGAATAGAAGGCTGACAAAAATATCACAATCAGATTCACTGAAGGATTCACATTTGTGCAGAAAAGCAGGACTATAAGGAAAAAGTGAATGATGGGGTTTTTTTTCTTCTCCGTAACAGGAACAGTTCTTCTGTCCAACTTAAAAAAAAAAAAAAAAATTTCTATTCTGTCTATATTTTTCCACAGTCATACTGACATGTAAGATTAGGGAGCCATACTGCAGAATAACTGGAAATAGATTGAGATCCTCTATATTTTTTTATCTTTTTAATCTTACCCATAAAACCCTAAAGAATTTTCTTTTGAATACCTAGACTATAATCCTAACTGTAACAAACCCACAATTGTTTCCAGTTATCCCAGAAATTGTTTCAGCCTCTATTACCAGTAATTTTGATGGTTCTTTCTGTTCTCAGGCTGTTCTTGAGTCATATTTATTCATCTTCTCAGGGCTGTTGCTCTAGTTAAATCACAACAATTTTTTTTGTTCATTAGTGCAATATTTTTATTTTTAAATTCTTCTTTAATGACTTTATGCATGGAAACTCTTTCAAAGCAATAAGTCAAATGCTAATGCTATCATTAATATAGGGCATAGATTAAGAATGAGGCCCAGAGATAAAAATCAATCAGCAAGACATTAATCATTAAGCAGATTTAGTGTAACTTTAGATTTTTTCCTAAATCTTCAAATAAAATTCAGTCAACCAAATCACACCATATATATTCCCCCTCATAAATATATCATGCTTCATCCTAAAATGACACCTGCAACTTCAATGTGAAAATTGTCTTTAAGGTCTTTTCCACTGATGATGAAAAACCTTATGGACTCCAGCCTAAATATATTGAAGGATTTATATATATAATTTGTTCTTTATGCCTGAATGTATTCCCAGTCTATTTGGAAATTGTGTCTTTTCTGAATTCAATTTAATTTCTTTTTTAATCTGCATCTCAGAAATTGGTTAAATCACGGGAAATGGTTTATCACTTTCCTTTACAACTGGGGAGTTGTCCTCCCTGAGATGCAGGACCTTACATTTGGCATTGTTGAACCTCATGAGATGCACATGCATTCACTTGTTGAGTTCTTTTTGGATGGCATCCTATCCCTCAGGCAAGTCAACCCCTGCACTCAACTTCTTATAATCTGCAAACTTTCTGTAGGTGACTTGATCCTACTGTGTCATTGGTGATGTTATTGAACAGCATCAGTCCTAATATGGACCTGTGGGGACACTAATCATCATTGATC
>VWZN01016672.1:5144-16363 GCA_013396955.1 Regulus satrapa
AAAAAATCCCTTAAAAAAACACAATTTTCCCCCTTTTTTTTTTTTTTTTTTTTTTTTTTGTTTGTTTTTTTTTGTTTTCTTCTTAATAAGATTTTTCTGGCACAAGAAGACTACCCTCAATAGTTTATTCACACTTCCTCTAGGTATGATTCATCTGTTTTATTGAGAGGTGTTACAGAATTAAATGCAGTTTGTGCTAGGTGTATAATGACTCAGAACCCTGCATAAATTAGAGTCTATTCTGCTGTGTGTTGTCACAGGGAGGAAAAGCTTTCAGGTGCTTTTAAACATTGTTTGTTCAGCATAAAGGAACTGATCTAAAATGTAGTGGTTACAGTGTTGCTTGTATATTTTTGTCTTTTGGAAAAGATAACTGCATCACTTATAACCTTGCCTTGATGTTCATCTTCACACAAGGTATGAAAATATGTAACTGCAGCAGCAGCAGAGTGAGGACTTTAACCTTGGTGCATGTTCTCCTACACCCATGTCTCAGAGCAACCTGCAGGATACCAGACACCTTCATCACCTAAAGTCATACTACAGATANGTTGGCATCAGCTTTGAGATATTTCATAAAGTTAGCATTCCTCAGAAGAGGTGCTTTTGTCTGGGCTGCAACACAAAGTCAGCAGGGGCAACAAAAGATGGCATCATCCTGACTACTTTTATATAAATATCTTGACTAATAAGATCCTCTCCTGGAAGTTAGAAGACCTTCATTAGCACTACGTTGATAGGATCAGTCCCTTTTCTCTCCTGAGAATTTTTTAGTGGAAACACAGCTTCTATTATGAAGGAAGGAACAGTCCTAAGGTTTGTGTTAGAGAGATCCTAAACATATGATTCAATGCCTATGGCTATTTTCCAGCACGGGGAAACCACTCGGGGAAGGAGCTGCATATCCAGCCAATTGTAGATATATTCTCCTTCTAGGTCTTTCAGAAGTGGACTCATCACTAATGCAGAACCACTGGCTCTGAGACATGTTTCCTGAGACGTGTTTTTCATGTACATTTTACATTTCAAAGCACTTAACACAGTGCAAGAGTGGTGCCTTTAACGAGAGGGCAGTAGCACCGTGTGTTGCCTTAGGCAGAATGAGAGGACAATGGTGATGTGACTGGAGTTCTGTTCAGAGCTTAGGAGAGGACCATGCCAGGTGAAAGTAGTCATGCCCAACACATTCATAGTATGTGTTTGAGACACTATGTGGAAATTTTGCTGCCAATTCTGCCATTATTTTGTTTTGGAAGGAGATTTTTGGGTCAGTCCAGGGGGGAAGCAAGTGCAAACAAGCATGCACTCCCAGGGGAAATAAAGGCACCAGGGCCCTAAAAAGAAAAGGGGAGCAAGTCAAGCAGACAGCGAGGAAATATGGACCTTATCTATACCACTAAGTTAAACATAATAACTCTATGGACCATTACTTCACATTATCAACTTCTCTGTGAACAAATGCCCTGCTGAAGTAGATTATACTATGAAGAAAAATAACTCCATCCAAGCCAAAACCAGCTCTAAGAAAATGTATGACTAGTTTGTTTTATATAAGTAAAAAAAAAACAAAAACCAAAAAAACAAACAAACAAACAAAAAAAGCAAAATGAAAACAACTGAGAACCTGCTCCCTAAATCCTATAATGTTCTTAAATATGTTTAATTGTTGTGTCATTTTTAAGTACAGTGATAAGATGTACTTCAAAGAGGGATCTCCTCTAACACATTTAAATTGAACATTTTCTGCTTTTCTGTTTTTCTGTTGTCATTGTGCATCTTAAGCAAATAAAATAATCTACTTTCTGTCTTCTAACAAGCCTCCTTATCGCAAGCCTTTACCTACATGAACAGATGTACCAGTAGTATTTTTCTTTTCTAAAAGAGATAGAAAGGTAAAGGTTACTAACTGATCACAGATTTTATAGTAATTTAAAAGCAATGACTGTCTGAGTCAGTGTGTAATATATCTGAAATTTTCAGTGTTTCAGGGTTGTTTTAAAATAAAATCAGTTAAAACTGATATTATAGGCTAAATTTTCACCTAAGCACAGGGTCACCAAACTGTAGTCCAAGGAAATAAAAATGCTTCATTTCTCTAGTGTAATTGCAAGCAAAATATTTTGTAGCTGTCTTTCATAGGAGCAAATTACCGACTTTTCCTCAGGCTTTAAGAGTCAAAACTAAGATAAGATAAAGAATAAAATGTTTCTTGCTACTGATCACTTTACCTATGCAATGAAGGTTCACAGCATATGTACAAATACAAAAACAAAACAAAAGCACCAGAAACCAACCAAAATGCGAACAAGAAAGCAAACAAAATCTAAATCACTCTCATTTGAACAATTTATCTACAGGCATATAAAATTTAATTCACCATAATTCAGAAAATGACCAAACAAGGAAACAGAAAACCAAGACAATAAAATCTTGACATTTCAGAGGTCATTGTAGATCATCTAAAAGTCTTCTAAATCTAGGGCAATGTCTCTCTGAACTTGGATGAACTTGGGATGAAGATTGTTTGTAGAGCTGTCAGTAAGCAATTTGGCATAAAGATATCCTTGATATAAGTTTTTCAGTTTAGGAATAATTAGGATAAAGTCCCATCTTAGAAGTGCTCTGTTAATTAGAAATAGATTAATCAATTTAGTTATAAGACTAAGAGAACAGACATCTTCTGAACCAATTCTTTTAATTATAAAGAAGGGCAGGTAATGTTGCCACATGTGGTTGTGATTTTCAAGAAAAAACTATTGCAGACTTAAGGATTTGGATTGTTTGTTTAGTTCTACATTCATTTATATATGTGTTTTTTACCAAGTACTTTTAATAACTTCTTTTTAAACATATTTTCTTGAAACAATACTCTCAAATATAAACTTTTTGTGTGAAAAAGTTTAATATTTTAAATTCCATTTACCATTTGCAAATACTGTAATTCCTCTGAAACTTGCATAAAGAACTAAGAGTTTTCATGGAATGCCCTGTCTTTCTTTTGTTGTTATTTACTTTTTCATTGTGTGGATTTCCTAACATCTAAGGAAAATGATACATTAGCAAGAAATGTATAAACTACAATAAAAAAAATAATATCAGGAAAGGAATGAAAATACTGTAGTCAAGTCTGCAGAACAATAATAATCATTTATGATGATAACAGGGTTGCCATAACCTTTTCTCTCTCTAGACAGGGTGATGGCTGCATATTGCATTGCTCAGTGTGTGAAAGTACAAAAAAGTCATGTTAAATGCAAAATATGACTAAACAATGACTACTATAATTAAAAACATTTATAAGATTTAAACAAAAATAAACAGCCCAAAATTTAGTTCCTTCCTCCTTCTTGCTTTTATTTTATCTGAGATTATGTCAGAAGACAGAATGACAGTTGCATTCTCAAAATGTATTGTCATCATATGCTTGTACTTCTTTGTTATTATTTTCTTTTTGTTTGTCTTCTTAAAATTATAGAATAGCTTACATTGGAAGGTTCCTTTGAACATCATCTAGCTCAAACCCCTGCAATGAGCAGTGGCATCTCCCACTTAATTAGGAGACTCTTGAAGAAAAACCAGAAATCTCACTGCAGAAAGGGCAGCAGAGACTTTATGGTGATAGTTTCATACAACCCAAATTAATTGTCTTAACTGGCGCACTGATTCAGCAGCTGTGCAAATGGAATACTTATAAGAATACTTGTGGTTTTATACTTTTCCTAATATTCATAATGGACAATTTTCATTGCCTTCCCATCCCCATTTCAACAGCTTATTCATTTAATCTACTTCTTTGTTGACTGCTTTCTGGAATGTTTCCATTGCTTGGGATATTGGTCTACAGGTTCAATATTATAATGATTTGGTCATGACTTGGTGGAATAGTATGAGAGCTCCTTTTACTTTTCTAAATTATATCTGGCATCCTGCAGACCTTGCATCTTACAATCCACTACTTGTTCCTACTATTGTTGAGCACAAATTCCAAAGAAAATCCTTATGTACTTCTGCAGTTCAAAATTCACCATTTTGTTTCAGTTCACAATTACTATTGCTACAGGTAATAATAATAAATCAGCATTTTCTTTGTGATTCACATTCACACTATGAAGTCCATGAGTTAAGCACTCTAAAATCCTCCACTCTCTGTCAGATCACGTGGAACAAAAAGTAAAGATAATTAAAATAATTAGAAAAGTTCAAGTATGAGATTTGTGTTAAATATCACAGAAAATCCCAGTCTGCAGTAGGATATTGATATGTTAATTAGCTTGTACTTTCACTAAAAGAAAATGTTAAATGAGGTCTCCACACACTTTATAAGCAGAACAGCTTGAACAATGCTTATGCTTAATCTAAAACATACTTTCATGAAATAATTATTTGGGTTTATTACTTAATTTTTATAGCAATATAGTCTTATATTTGACAAAGGTAAGTAAAATTATTATTAAATTTAGTATTTGAACAGAAATATTTCTTTTTTGTTTTATGGAGTGTTCATCACAATGCTTTGGCTGAAAAAGGGAAATAGGAATTTGAAACTAATTTAGACACGAAGCTGGGAATGCCACACTCTTGCTTATTGAAACGTAAGATACAAAAGCTTCAAGGACTACCTTTTGACCTGCAACTATGTGCTGATGTGACATATTATGCATTTGTCTACAACTGAAATAAGAGATAAATTTAAAATGCAATCAGTTTTGTTATTGTAAAGTCCGTTCTCATTCATTTAAAGAGGAATTTAGAATGCCTTTTTTTCCTTCTGAACTTCAGAAGGAGACAGTGCTGTCTATGTACACAGCTCCTGTTCCATTTAGGAAACAAAGATCCAAAGTTGTCCCATGTTGGTTTTATTACATTTCTTTTATTTATTTTGTGTCTTTAATGTATTTGCTTCTGCTTGTTCCCTTTCTACTTAGTCCTTTTGGCTCTTTCATATTAAAAAAAAAAAAAAAAAAAAAAAAAAAAAAAAAAAAAAAAAAAAAACAACAAAAAAAAATATTTATGAATAANNNCTACTCAATAAAATATCTATGACTAAATATGGTTCATGGATTAGTCTTGTTTATTGATTTAAGATATGCTTGAAAATTTATTTTATTACAAATTGCCTCTATAGCAATTTAGCCGGTATGTAAAATCATCACATATGTTTTTAGAATTAAGTAAATCAAGAGGTACTGAATTCTCCCCCACCTACACCAGCTCTTATTTATTAGAAAATGTGATCTTCATCTTAGATTGCATAGGAACACGTGAATGGAGCCTAACAGCCTCAGGAAGCAGTAGGCATATGGCTGGGAGAAGACATTATTCTCACCACTGCAGCTGCTGTCACGTGTGCAGCAACCAGCAGGCTCATATCCTTGAACATACATGTGTATGCCTTTACCCTGTGACTATATCATTTTCCTCTAAGAAAATGCATAATCCCTGTCTGAATATCTCCTCTGTAAGCATTCAAGCTGGTAGGGGGGTGTCAAAGCTAAACAATTTCTAACAGCTTTGATTTAGTTTTTGGTTTTTATTTATAAATAATCCACTGAGATCTGCAGTATCTGTGGATTCATCTAGCTCTGAAGCCACTCAGCAGCTGCTCTTGATTCTAGGAATGAATGTGTTTTGAAATATTTCAATATCCAAATAATTTTGTCCAAAGGTAGACTGGACCTTACTGAAAAAGCCTTTTTTTTTTTTTCCCCTTTTTTTTTTTTTTTTTTTTTTTTTTTTTTTTTTTGCTTTTTCAAGTCTTTTCTTCCTTCTTCTGATTTAAACCTGANTTCTTTCTTTTAACATGGCTGTTACCATATCTCTTTCAAAGATAGCACCGGGTTTTATGGGACTGTGAAGTTCTTCAAGCCAAACCTTTGCACAGTATATACAAAAAGATGCTTGAACAACTCATTAAATGATAGGAGAGAAACAAAAATTGTCTTTTGCTGCCAGTTCACTTACAAAAAATTCAACAGTTCTATATTTTAAAATAGATATACTTTTATAAAAATATGTTAGACACTAAATTTTCACATTTCAAAAATTTCAGTAAATGTTTAAAAGTCTGAGACTCAATGAACATCATTGGCTGATCTAGATCAAATAACACTAGAATATAACTTGGTTGTGTCACATACTGCATCCACTTTGCTCTTCTTCCAGCCTCTTCATCAAGTGTGGGACAGGTTTCACCTTATCTGATTAATTTCTTAGAGCCCTGAGGGTTTGGTTTTTTGCTCTTTCTGTCTCAAGTCATTCAAAATGGTGGCTGAAATGTGTGATTTGCTTCAAGAAGGGTTGACAGTTTTCCTGAAATGTTGTGGAGAGCTAGATTGTGAAATATACACACCTAAAAGTAAAAGCACAATGATAAGAACTTTCTTGAGAGTACTGTGAGACAATAACAGAAGGTCCAAGGTGAAAAATAGTTATGGTCAATAGTTATGGTTCACGGTTATTAAAAGAATACAATTCTGGGAGATGGACATACCTGTTCTCAAGGATAGCAGCTAGGAGCAAGTCTTTAATGTACACAAAACATTCTCTGGGCGATAAAGGTGAAAAACAGACTGGAATTTGATCAGCAGTCGACAGAGAAAATAATTAAATACCGAAAAAACCACAAAAAATAACCTGCAAACAATTTAATGAATATCCTGCTCTTGACTATCTTTGGCTGAAATTAAGAAAAGCTTAGTCTACTCATAATTTTTTTTTTTTTTTTTGCTTAAATAGGAACCTGACTGGCTGCACACCAATATTCTTTGGAGAATAAAATATTTCATAAGTATTCAGGCACATAACTTTTCAGTTTGGTAATTTTAAAAGAAATTCAGTAATTTCACAGACAGTTTTCTGTGAGAGTCAGAGGTGAGGGAAATTTTGTACAGTTTTGCAAAGCAACAGCATGGCTGAACTTGTTTTTATGTCTATGCGTGCTGCCAAATTAGAACTTACTGGTTTGGAGGAATCCTGTGTGATGTCCCACCCTTAAGGGGATTGGAAGTGCTCAGAAGAGCAAAAGAGCAAAAACGGGAAGGGAAGGGAAGGGAANNNNGGGAAGGGAAGGGGGAGGGAAGGGGGAAGGGAAGGGGAAAGGGAAGGGGAAAGGGAAGGGGAAAGGGAAGGCAAGGCTAGTTGCTTCTGGCCTGGTGGCCCCACCTGAGCCTGGGGAGGGTTTATGTTTATGGACTGATTTATCCAGTTGAAAGATCAGTTCCTCAGGTTTTATGCAAATTAGATATCATGTGCAGTCAGCTTTTCAGACCACTTTGAAAATGGATAGAAGGCTTCAGGGTCTGCATCTACTGTCCAAGCCCACTTCTTGGCCTAATTCTTGTGCTTGCACTCTTCTGCATGCTAATTTCCAGGAACAGCAAGAGGGATATTTTTCCCATAAAAGTGCTTCTTGGCTTCTCTGTCCACTTGGACCCACTTTTCCAGTCAAATCTTGTTCTTTCTTAGAATGTGTTAAAACCAACCATCCTTGGTCAATTCCATAGATATCCAGTTATCAATGTTTGGGACATACACTTTAGCCCATTATCTCCTGGGAGCTGAGAGCTCAAGGCATCTCACTTTGGACCACTTTTTATAATGTCCCAAGAGTGGGCTTTCGTCTTTTTAATTTTACATCCTGGCCTCAATTTGACTCAGTAATTTTCTTTCTAGGTTCAAGAATAATAATTTTTTTTTTTTTTTAATTATTCCACTTGGGTTTTTATTCAGGCAAGAAAAGGTAAGTTTACAAGGCTGTTCATTAAAAAGCAGGTGCTCATTAAGGCAGATGTTCTGGGCCACACACAGACAGTGTTTCAGTTAAGTTTCAGAGGGGCTTAGCCCAGGGGCCTGGCAGGGGGAATATACCACCATACACCACCATAATCCACCTCATTAATAAAGTCGTCTTCTCTGGACCTCTGTATGAATTGATGCTTTGAGAGCAGGGGCTGAGATATAAAATAAAAGCCTATTTTGTTGCATTTTATAGAACAAGACAGGAACTCAGACTTATATGGAAGAGATCCTGTTGTCTTCCAGATGCTCACAGGTTAAAATGGAAATTCATGATTATCTAAGAAAAGCACTATGAATAAGCTATAGCAACACTTTATGACACTAAACCATTTTCCGCAATTTTCAACAGCCAAAAAGCTGCAAAATAAGTTTCATACAGATCAAAGGTCTGGAAAGAAGGGAGTTCACAGGCAGAAAAGAGTATCCTTAATAAGATCTTAAATGTTTGCTGTAGTTTCTGGGTACACAACTAATAACCAGATAAATTTGGTCTCTTCTGATTGATTTTCTTTCACAGCAGGGGGTTCAGATTATCTATCCATCAGTGCCCTGCAGTTCAGTCTGATCACATAATGTATCCCAATCAGAAGCTCACTTCTTAGTCTTAGAATGTCATTATTTTTAGCAGGTTCTGTCATATGTGATGAAGCAAAATGGGAATAAAACCGGTTTAAAACACCCTTACAGATGTATAAGAATTCAAAAGAGCTAGGCTTTTATAATTCTCTCATCTCCCTCCAAAATCTGTAACTATGGATCTGACTGCATTGTTTCCTTTAGATTTCATACCTGTATTAATCTACCCATGCTTTTATTAGTATTTACAGGCAAGTACCTAAAAATAATATTTATCTATACCGTAATTTTTGCAATAAAATTATTACTAATACTTCTTTTATAATGAAATTAGTGCTTAAATTGCAAGCCAGAGAAAAATAATGCATGAAATGATACACCTCCGAAACATTCCCCATGGCACACATGCCTAGTATCAGAAACATGAAGACTTCATAACATGACTTTTATGAAGCGAAAACTGTAAACAGTGAGGACTCTTGTTTGGCCAAGGTTAGATAAATACTGAAAGATCTATTTCTAATCAGTCCTCATCAATTTGGAAGAGCTTGTCTGGAGTTTTGGGTGGGGTTTTTGTTGTTGTTTGGTTGGTTTATGGTTTTTTGGTTTTTTTTTTTTTCTTTGTTAGTTTGGGTTTTTTTCGTTTTTTTTTTTTTTTTTTTTTTTTTTTTTTGGGGTTTTTTTTTGGTTTTTTTTTTTTTTTTTTTTTTNTGTTTTTTTTGGGGTTTTTTTTTGGTTTTTTTTTTTGTTTTTTTGTTATTTTTTCTGTTTTTTTTTTTTTTTTTAGTTTCTCCAGTGCTAACACTTAATATTGCTGTATATGACAAGCATAAGTAAGTGTAAAGGCACAATCTTATTCCACAAATGTCTGAAAATTTTCTCCGCTCAACAATATCTGCCACCAAAAATTGTCCCTACCAAAAGTGTGGAATTATGAACAATTTATGTCTTAATTCTCTGATTTGAACAAATGATCAGGGAATACCAGTCTTGAGCATTTATGTTGCATTATGGCTGAAGTCCAGTTGAAATGGAAACATTAATAGGACGTCTCAAGATCTGCATGGATTGCAGTCATCAAGATCTGCATAAGATTTTATCACTTTCTGCCATCAAATTCTACATGTCACTTTCCTCCTTTAGCCTGGCAACATGTACTAATATTATAGAATCATCAAATCATTGGAGTTGCAAGAGATCTTTAAGGTCGTCAATTCCAACCATCAACTCAGCACTACCACAGTAATCCCTAAATCACCAAATCACAAGACACAGTGCCAGATCCAAACATTTCTTAAACACCTCCAGGCAGGGTGACTCCAGAAAAGCGACAGCCCACAGAGCAACCTATTACAGTGCCTGACCACCGTAACATGGAAAAAACTTTTTCCCGATATCTAAACTGAATTTCCGCTTTCTCACCTTAAAGTGATTTTTCCTCGTCCTCTCACTGCAGGCACAGCAAAGGAGACCTGTGAGATAAAAACCTTTCAACAAACTCCTTTCAGGTATTTGTAGTGAGCAGCAAGATCCCCCGCAAGCCTCCTCTTCTCGAGACAAAGAAACCAAACTCCCTCAGCCAACACCTCATATAACATGTTTCCTAATTCTTTCACAAGGTGCTCTTGTTTCCCTTCTCTGGACACACTCCAGCACCTCAATGTCCTTTTCAAAGTGAGAGAACCAGAAATGAATGTAACACTCCAGGTGTGGCCTCACCACTGCTGACTACAGGGAGATGATCCATTCCTAGTCCTGCTGGCTGCACTATTCCTGATAAGCTGTGCACAGCACACACTGTTGGCTCACATATCTTTAGGGAATTTCTTAAATTGCTCATCAGGAGCCTGCCATATCATTACCTTGCAGTCCTACAAGCATTAGGTTTATTGTCACACTTCATTTCCTACTTGGAAGGATGAATTGTGAGTGTCTATGCTATGGAGTGGGACTGCAGGCTAGTTTTCACAGGCCGTGTCAAAGCGCCCTTATTTAGTTGTATGAAGTATTGGACTCAAGAGTTTACAAAATTTATAAATCAGTCTTAGATTTCCATATTTTTACTCTTGAGCTGCAAGACTTTTACAAGCTGAACTTGCCTATTTTGGTTCATATACCTGTCCACCTTAAGTTCATACAAAAGATAGATGCTGAGATTTAAACCAAAATAATATTAATAGTTCCTTCAATTATTGCTCAATTTGGTTTAAGTTTTGAAAAATTCTGGAATATTTACTCAAATAGTTTAAAATAACATGTTTAATTTTGTAGTCTCTGTTGGCAAGGTTTCTATGTTTAAAATATATACATTAAAAACAAATTCAGGAATCTGAATTTGCTGTCCCTAATTATTTTGTCTGCTTGGTGGGTGGGTGGGTGAGTGAGTTTGGATGTTTTGGCTTGGTTTTGCTTTCCTTTGAGGGATTTTTGGGCGTGTTGTTTCTGTGGTGTTGTTTGTGTTTTGTTGAGGATTATTTTAATTGGTTTCTGGTTAGTGTTTTTGTTTTGTTTTATTTTTCATTTTTCTCTAAAATACATTTAGGTGTCTAAGTCCTATGCTGGATCTGGTCTTCTGTTTATCATAAGGTTTGGTGAAATCCAAGACTTTTGAAGAACAAAATAAATAGCTAAATAGTTGAGGTTTTAAAAATCTCTCTCTATTTATCTATCACTGAGAGAGATGCATCTGAATTTGCATACTTCTGCCAAGCTCTTGTGGTTTTGGGGGGTTTTTTTGTTTGTTTGTTTTGGTTTTTTTTTTCTTCTTCAAAATAGTTCTTATATTGAAAACTGTTCTATAAATCAGATTAAAATAATCTGCATTGTGATTAATGAAAAAAAAATAA